>JAKVIS010000559.1:0-63349 GCA_033119425.1 Bufotes viridis | reverse complement strand
TGGACCACAGGTTCTCAATGGGGTTCAGATCAGGTGAACAAGGAGGCCATGTCATTAGATTTTCTTCTTTTATACCCTTTCTTGCCAGCCACGCTGTGGAGTACTTGGACGCGTGTGATGGAGCATTGTCCTGCATAAAAATCATGTTTTTCTTGAAGGATGCAGACTTCTTCCTGTACCACTGCTTGAAGAAGGTGTCTTCCAGAAACTGGCAGTAGGACTGGGAGTTGAGCTTGACTCCATCCTCAACCCGAAAAGGCCCCACAAGCTCATCTTTGATGATACCAGCCCAAACCAGTACTCCACCTCCACCTTGCTGGCGTCTGAGTCGGACTGGAGCTCTCTGCCCTTTACCAATCCAGCCACGGGCCCATCCATCTGGCCCATCAAGACTCACTCTCATTTCATCAGTCCATAAAACCTTAGAAAAATCAGTCTTGAGATATTTCTTGGCCCAGTCTTGACGTTTCAGCTTGTGTGTCTTGTTCAGTGGTGGTCGTCTTTCAGCCTTTCTTACCTTGGCCATGTCTCTGAGTATTGCACACCTTGTGCTTTTTGGCACTCCAGTGATGTTGCAGCTCTGAAATATGGCCAAACTGGTGGCAAGTGGCATCTTGGCAGCTGCACGCTTGACTTTTCTCAGTTCATGGGCAGTTATTTTGCGCCTTGGTTTTTCCACACGCTTCTTGCGACCCTGTTGACTATTTTGAATGAAACGCTTGATTGTTCGATGATCACGCTTCAGAAGCTTTGCAATTTTAAGAGTGCTGCATCCCTCTGCAAGATATCTCACTATTTTTGACTTTTCTGAGCCTGTCAAGTCCTTCTTTTGACCTATTTTGCCAAAGGAAAGGAAGTTGCCTAATAATTATGCACACCTGATATAGGGTATTGATGTCATTAGACCACACCCCTTCTCATTACAGAGATGCACATCACCTAATATGCTTAATTGGTAGTAGGCTTTCGAGCCTATACAGCTTGGAGTAAGACAACATGCATAAAGAGGATGATGTGGTCAGAATACTCATTTGCCTAATAATTCTGCACTCCTGTATATATATATATGTATATATATATATATATATATATATATCTATATATCTATATATATATCTATATATCTATCTATATATCTATCTATATATATATATATATATATATATATATATGTCTATATATATCTATATATATCTATATACATATTAGCGCAGCACTCCTTTGGTAAAAGTGAACAAAGTGTGTTTATTAACACATGTTTACACAGCAACGTTTTAGCTCCCTCACAGAGCCATTTTCAAGCCAAGACTAGTATATAAAGGTCCCCTAATTGGGGTCTCGTCAATTACATAATCAAGTGTAATAATATAATAAAGCCAAATAAATGTGATATACATTAATAAAACGTACAAAAATCTAGTGCATCAATATAACATCCATGTGTATTACATATAATGGAAAATGTGCTCAATTCAAAGTGCATTTCGTGCATATTTCATGATATGTGATAATCATTTAATTAGCTGAACATGTGCTGAATACATAATTCATTAAAATTACCTAAATGATGGGGGAAAGTCGGAGGAACCACAGAGCCCAGCATAAGAGTGTAACATGCATTGGCGTCTGTGAGAGCACACTGCACATGCCCAGAGTGGCCTAAGGCTATGGGAGCATATACTAGTCCGGTCACATGATCCTGTGTTGCTTGGCTACCGCAGAAGCCGGAAGCTAGACCAGTCTCTGCTATCAGTATATGCCCATCAGCGAAAGTATTTATATTGACAGTGGGGATAACAAGAGGATCGCTCACCCTCAAAGCTACATAACGCTGCTATAAGTATGATCGCAATATTGTTCCACGGTAGTATAATTCATCTAAATGCACAGCAGTATCGAGCGGTCATGTGCTCAAACAGTCACATGATTGCATCGCTGGAAGGCCGGCATAACATCTTGCTCTAATATTATCATGTCCATAGAATGATTTACAAGGCCAAGAGCAAAAAGATATTTATAGCTTCACTGTAAAGCACATACTCAAATCCATTTAAGATGATTATATAAAAACGGTTAATGTAAACGAACCTCTAGCGTCTGGAAAAAAACTGGTAGTACTGCAAAAAGACATGTGGGCTGGATACAGAAAGTAATTAATTTAGCACTCCAACCCAAGTAGAAAGAAAAAGTATTTAATAAAATGAGAAAAAAACAAATGAAAAAAAAAAAGGATAAAAATAGACATTGTCTTATTAATTTCCTGTAGTGTGAAGCCCTGGTGGAAGTACCACATATGGATAAAAATCGCACACAGGTAATGTTTTCAATCACGTGGACACTGGATGTACAGAGGCCACAGATAGGGTACCTATGTGTTGTGCTAAAGTATTCGGTCGCATCCATGGGATCCACCATGCCCCTCATGCACCTAGGAAACCAGTGGAGAGCTGTCGTGCCCACTGACTCCCACCGCGCCTACAGCAGGAAAATCCGTGAACACTAGGCATCTATTCGCAACCATACCGGCTCATATATCGGGACCCTTTCTTTTAACACATAAAGAAAAAGAAGGAAAATAAGAAAAATAAAGAACAAGCAAAAAAATTTCCCATCTATCAATATATGTATTAAATAAATCCCAGCTGTGGACAGTCAATATTGAATGTGGTCCTCCAACCTTCCTCGACATTACTGTAAAAACAAGAAAAAGGCAGTCAATCTATAGCACTATATACAACAAGAGGAGCCAAATGATCAAGGCCTACAATACAATCATGTGAGGAGAGAATGGGTAAAGTCCACATTAAGTCCATACGGCTTAAGTGAATTGAGAGTTTTAATCCAATATAATTCACGTTTCTTGAGTGACAAAATTCTGTTCCCTCCCCTGCGTGAGAGGGGAACATGGTCTACCAGCATGTACCTCAAGTCACGCTCCGTGTGACCAAACTCAACAAAGTGTTTGGGTACCGGAAGGTCCTGACATCAAGCGCAGTAAATGGCAGACGGACTTATTGGATTATAATGGGTCAGTTTACAACTTGAGGGCCAATAATAAACAGACTCGCCCTATGCCCATTAGAGGAGACAAGAAAAGAGCGTTGAATGGGAATATTTCTCAAACACGCGTGGATTCTACACCATCTGCTTTTTTATGGGAGGCCTCGCATACCATAAGAGGTCCAAATAAACCAGAAGGGGCGGACACCGAAGACGCAGACAACAAAAAAACGCGGAGCAGGAAAACATCCAAACTGAAAAATTAAGGGACACTGGTACTGTGGTAAATATCTCCTCCCATATTTTGACTCCGATACAAATACAGGTTTTGGCTAAGGGATTAAGTTTCTGCCCTAAGATACATACGAATTGGTTGCAGATGGAGGCTGTTTTTTGGCGCTTGTTAGAAAACTTAAAATTGAAGGTGTGGTTCTCTACAAACCCCAAAACCAGCAAGGATGAGCAAAAGTCTGAATTATGTTTTCATAAATTAGGTCTTTTTAAAAAAAGTCATTTCATACCACCTGTTAATTCTTCAGCTATAGACACATTTACTGATGCGGTTTTACGGGATTTACATCATCTGAGGGATTCTAAACCTCATCTTTTTCGCTATCCCAATATGTTCAGGGCTGAAAAACAGTCTTTGAATGAATTGATCCATGACCACAGCCTCAACATCAAACCCGCTGATAAAGGGGGTGCGGTTGTGGTCATGGACACACAAAAATACATTTCTGAGGCTTTCAGTCAGTTGTCTGATGTAACAGTGGATAAAAAATTAAATGGAGATCCCAAATGGGAATTCCAGAGACAAATTGAATGCATTGTCAAGGAAGGGGTACAGGCAGGATTCATTGATACTAAAACACAAGAATTTTTGATTGAAAAATATCCAGTTACGCCAATGTTATATTTGTTACCCAAGATCCACAAGGACCTCTCTGACTCCGCCTGGCAGACCCATAGTCTCTGGCCGTGGGTCTTTGTTTAGCAACATCTGTCTTTCTTGACAGGTTGTTGCGCCAGTATGCGGTGACAGCGAGGTCCTACATACAGGATACCACAGATTTTTCTTGAAAAACTCATGGAGGTCACGGTTCCACCAGGTGCCGTTTTGGCATCTTTTGACATCGTCAGCCTATACACTTCTATCAGACATGATTTGGGTATTTCTGTTGTGAAAAACGCGCTGGCAGGATCTGACTTCACGGATGGTTGTCAGGACTTCATTTTGACTGTGTTAAAAGTGATACTGACCTCCAATTATTTTTTATTTGGAGACGATTTTTACTTGCAGTTGAAGGGGACCGCCATGGGGTCTAATGTGGTGCCTACCTATGCAAACATGGCAGTCTCCTTCCTGGAAGAGAGATTCATCTATGGGTCGCCCCACTTCACTCATGTTCTGAGCTGGTGGCGATACATAGATGACATTTTTTGATTTGGACTGGTACAGAACAGGAATTACTTGATTTTTTTTCTTTTTCAACACGATCGATGATGATACTAAGTTTACCATTAGTCATTCTATGGAGTGCAATAATTTCCTAGATACATTGATCCGCATTGTAGATGATCATTTATCAACTGAGGTATATTGTAAACCCACAGATAAAAAGACCTTTCTGAGGTACAATAGTGCCCACCCTCGGGCTATGGTAAAATCCCTCCCTAAAAGCCAATATATGAGAGTAAAACGCATAGTCAATGATCACAAGACGTTGGATGTTACACTCAACAGCATGACTAACAAATTCCTGGAAAGAGGTTACCCCAGAGCGGTACTGGATACACATCTAATGAACCTCCAAAAATCACAACGTAGTGATCTATTGACACACAATTTCACACAAATTCTATTGTCTCTATTGTACGCAGACACTGGCCTGTCCTCAAGAGTGGCTATAGTAAAGTTTATGAATTTAAGTTACCTCCACTATTTTTTTATCGAGATCGAATAACCTAAAAGACCTGTTGGTCTATACAGATGTTGGCCCTTTGAAAAAAATTGGCCAGACCAATTTACGTCCTCAAAAGTTAGGTAGTTTTCCATGCCTCAGTTGTATAAATTGTCAATTTATGCAAAAAGGAAGAACATTTATTCACCCAAATACACTGACCGTATATCCTATTAAATAATATTTTACCTGTGAGTCCTCTTACGTTATATACGTGTTATGGTGTCCTTGCAAGAAATTATTTGTAGGGGAGACCTCTTTGGAAGTTAAAGCGCGCATTAACAACCACCGGTACACTATCCGCAAAAACGTCAGGACCTTCCGGTACCCAAACACTTTGTTGAGTTTGGTCACATGGAATGTGACTTGAGGTACATGCTGGTAGACCATGTTCCCCTCTCACGCAGGGAGGGAACAGAATTTTGTCACTCAAGAAACGTGAATTATATTGGATTAAAACTCTCAATTCACTTAAGCCATATGGACTTAATGTGGACTTTAAGCCTTCTCTCCTCACATGACTGTATTGTAGGCCTTGATCATTTGGCTCCTCTTGTTGTATATAGTGCTATAGATTGACTGCCTTTTTCTTGTTTTTACAGTGATGTCGGGGAAGGTTGGAGGACCACATTCAATATTGACTGTCCACAGCTGGGATTTATTTAATACATATATTGATAGATGGGAGATTTTTTGTTGATTTTGCCTTACATATTTTTTTTTTGTATTTCTTTATACTCTTGTGAATGGAAGATGTGGTTTGTCTGCAAACTGACAATGTTGGGTTTGGTTTACATATTCATACAGTGCAGACATGTTTCCCTTAACAAATACTCCAACCTGGGCATTTATTTTGCTTGTTCTTTATTTTTCTTATTTTCCTTCTTTTTTCTTTATGTGTTAAAAGAAAGGGTCCCGTATATGAGCCGGTATGGTTGTGGTTGTATGCCTAGTGTTCATGGATTTTCCTTCTGTAGACGCGGTGGGAGTCAGTGGGCACGACAGCTCTCCACTGGTTTCCTAAGTGCACGAGCAGCATGGTGGGTCTCGAATACTTTAGCACAACACATAGGTACCCTATCTGTGGCCTCTGTACATCTAGTGTCCACGTGATTGAAAACATTACCTGAGTGTACAATTTTTATCCATATGTGGTACTTCCACCAGGGCTTCACACTACAGGAAATTAATAAGACAATGTCTATTTTTATCCTTTTTTTTCCATTAGTTTTTTTTCTCATTTTATTAAAACATTTTCTTTGGAGTGCTAAATTAATTACTTTTCTGTATCCGGCCCACATGTCTTTTTGCAGTACTACCAGTTTTTTCCAGACGCTAGAGGTTCATTTACATTAAGCGTTTTATATAATCATCTTAAATGGATTTGAGTGTGTGCTTTACAGTGGAGCTATAAATATCTTTTTGCTCTTGGCCTTGTAAATCATTCTATGGACATGATAATATTAGAGCAAGATGTTATGCCGGCCTTCCAGCGATGCAATCATGTGACTGTTTGAGCACATGACCGCTCGATACTGCTGTGCATTTAGATGAATTATACTACCGTGGAACAATATTACGATCATACTTATAGCAGCGTTATGTAGCTTTGAGGGTGAGCGATCCTCTTGTTATCCCCACTGTCAATATAAATACTTTCGCTGATGGGCATATATTGATAGCAGAGACTGGTCTAGCTTCCGGCTTCTGCGGTAGCTAAGCAAAACAGGATCATGTGACCAGACTAGTGTATACTCCCATAGCCTTAGGCCACTCTGGGCATGTGCAGTGTGCTCTCAGAGACTCCAATGCACATGTTACACTCTCATGCTGGGCTCTGTGGTTCCTCCGACTTTCCACCATCATTTAGGTAATTTTAATGAATTATGTATTCAGCACATGTTCAGCTAATTGAATGATTATCACATATCATGAAATATGCACGAAATGCACTTTGAATTGAGCACAGTTTCCATTATATGTAATACACATGGATGTTATATTGATGCACTAGATTTTTGCACCTTTTTATTATGTATATCACATTTATTTGGCTTTATTATATTATTACGCTTGATTATGTAATTGATGAGACCCCATTAGGGACCTTTTATATACTAGCACTATTGCATTGTTTTGTATCACTGCTTCAAAAAGGTTCCATTGTGCGGACCAAAACGCTAGTGCTAGGCGTAAATAAAAGACACTAATCACTGGAGGTGCTGTGGACCCTTTCTTATATATATATATATATATATATATATATATATATATATATGTGTATAGTCTATAAAAGAAGCCAGCCGCACTCCAATATAGCAAAGCAAACCATGGTTTATTCACCGAGTGTCAATAGCGAAGTTTCAACCGCTTATTGCGGTCTTTCTCAAGCTATACAGACATTTGTTCAAATGTGGTATAAAAAAGCACACCAATTCATGAAAGTGATAATACAATTAAGATAAAAAAATTACAAAATTCATACAAAAGTGCAAACGTGCATAATCCATTTGTCTACCAATATACATAAATGCATTATATAGATACATAAAGTGCCTGTGCATTATTCAATTCAATACATATAATAAAATGCATAAATGATCACAATTAATATTCAAGTATTCACAGGTGTATTAAGTGTACAAAGTAATGATTAAAAGCATACCAGCAAGAAACTCGTACGGCAATGGATTCATTTATATATATATATATATATATATATATATATAAAACTTACTACCACTAACTGCAGCTCTTTTTTCACACCAAAAAAAATGTAAAAAAAAACAAAACCTCAAAAACATGCAGATGCTGCTGAGCACACTACTGATCAGTGCTCTGCAGCACGCACGCACACAGATCGTGTATGCGTGCAAAAACTGTAGTATAAAAATTCACTACAGTGAATATAGAGACACGTAAATCTCTATGTATAGAAATCTAGAACTCTATATATATTTATATAAAGCCCTAACTGCTACAGGAAGGGACAAGGACGGAGTGTGGTTTAGGGATCTGCAAGAGCTGCAAATGAAAAGATGAAAAAATCTGTGCAGCAATTCCAGATGTTCTTCTTTCTTCTTCTTTTCAGTAGGAAAGGGGTTAAATAGCAGTGCACCACAAGTCCCAGCAAGCCACAAGCGGCAAAGAAAGGCAAATAACCTCCTGCATGCAGCCATTCTAGCTGGTGACTGCATGCAGAGAAGTTTAGCATTGTTCCAGCCAATAAAAGCTCTGGCAGGGGACCCAAAACACTGGTGTCCCCTGCCTGACCTAGGAGGAGACTGGTGCTTCCTTGTTCAGAACCGGTCACTTCCACTTGATACCCCTGCTCTCCCTGAAGCTCCATATTGCAGCCGGAAGAGCGATGCGCATGTCTAAGGAATCCGGCCAATAGCAGTGATCAGGCCTGCAAGGGGCGGTTCAGCACCATGCTGCCCTTACCTGGCATGGCTGCCTGCCGGTAAGAGCAGGCATGGTGCGGTGATGCCCCCGATTGTTCCCCAGAGCCCTGCGGACCTGGTGACATAGATGTACGTCACTGCGCTTTAAGTCACGTTCCAGATATGACGTACATGTACGTCATCGGGCATTAATGGGTTAAAGAAACGGAGTGCTGGTGCTGAGTGATTTTGTGGGAGTGATTGCAAATAGTAGCTGCATATAGTTTATAGCAAAGGTCGTTGTGAGTTAAGTGCTTGCATTTTGGTACTGACATTTAGGCTAGGTCTACATGACGACAAAAAGTCGCGCGACACATGCGGTACAACTACACTGTAACATTTGTCGCGTGACAATTTTTATAATGGTAGTCTATGGTGTCGCACTGCAACATGCTGCGACTGCGACGCGACAGTCGGAGAAAAATCCAGTGCGACACCATAGACTACCATTATAAAAATTGTCGCACGACAAGTGTCGTCGTGTAGACCTAGCCTAAAACTCATTTTTTTCTCTGCCATGTACCTGGTTAAGGAGTGGTTTGTAGCTTCCAGGTGCAAATAATTGCAACACTGAACTCTTCCTGAGCTTGCTGTACTAAGTGGGCTTATGAATAAGTTGAGTTTAAAGCACTGGAGTATAAGAGGAGCAAGAAACTAAGGTTTGATAGATTTTCCTTGTGTGTTGTTGGCTTGATTCTAGCTAGTCCTCCAACTACAGCAGACAGGGTCTAATTTTAACTCATATTTACTGTTTTCCTTCTTTACTGCTCATCCCCATTTACCACATGTGCTCCATGGACAATGATACCCATGGCTGTATGTCATTATGTTGTGTTTTTTTTTCCAGAGGCAGGTGAGACCTTGCTAAGATTAGGCTGCCACTTGGCCTCCAGCTTCTGCTCTCTGAAAATTGGCCGAAACCCTGTGTTTTTGGGCCTACTGTCTGTGTACTTTGGCCTCTAGCCTTGGTGCTCTGGCCGCTGGCTAGTAATTCAAAGCTTTTCTAGTTCACTCAGGATTGATAGTGTTCAAAAGTTTCTCTCAGTGCTATTTTAAAGTTGATCTTGGCAGGTAAAAACACAAGGGAGGAAGAAGGTTGATCACATCCTACAGTTGGAGGGCTTGCCCTGATTGGCTCAGACAGACACCCTAGGTCAGCCAATCAGGAATGCAGTAGGCGGGGAGATGCCTACCTGAACCAGCATAAGCGCCATAGTGTGTTAAGCTTCTGTGGCAGTGTCTGCAAAACAACTATTACAAAGTCACAAGCAACTATTGTGGTGTGATAGGGACACTGCAGAGAATAGGAAATTGAAGTCAATAGATCTGCAACAAAATGTGGCATACACATGGAATGCATCTGTATTTTCCAGATCCGTGGTTTATATACCATAAAATGATTACGGTCAGGTGCATGAGACTTTAGTGAGTAAAAAAAAAAACAGTATTAAATTAATGTGATAACCTTTTTAATCCCTTCCTGTCCAGCACCGTACATGTACCTATGGTACTGGACAGGTCTTTAAAGATACGAGCATAGTAGGCGCCATAGCGACTGGGTGCCTGCTGTTTTAATGTATACTTCTGATGTAGTGGTGAAATGTGACCATGGCATCTGGGTGCTAAAAAACCTGGAAGCACACTCTCCCGTGCCTGCAATGGCTTCCCATAGCAGGGATCGGGAAAGCCGGATAGTGTGTGTGGCAGCCACGGTCCTCTTCAATGATCCGAGGCTGCCGCAGATAGGTTTCAATGGAGACCCTGCCTGTGGGTATAGGGTATAGCGTAATCCTCATAAACACCAATGCTAATATATTGGGGTCGATTAGAGAAGCAATCCAATGACTGCTTGTTCAAGTTCCATATGGGAATTTTTAAAAAGTGAAAAAATATATGTTTTTAAAAGTAGAAAAAAATATAAAAAAAATATAAAAATTAAAATCACCCCTTTTTCCCCCAAATCAAAATAGATAAACAACAAAAAAAACATAATGCGCATTACTGTATACAAAAATGCCCATACTGTTAAAGTTTAAAAATATTTATCCTATACGACAAATGGAGACACGTAAAAAAAAATTAATTTGCCATTTTTGGTTGCGCTCAACTCCCTCCAAAATGTAACAAACAAGTGATCAAAAAGTTATACACACCCCAAAATCAATTAAATATACAGATCACCCCACAAAAATGAGCCTCACAAAGGTCCGTACATATAACCACAAAAAAAGTTACGGGAGTCAGAATATAGCTGTGAAAAGAAAAAATTATTTTCAAGTTTTTTTGTTTGTTTTTTCAGTATTAAAACAAGAAAAATCATACTGACCTGGAGAATGAAGGTAACAAGTCAGATTTACAGCATAGGTTAAAACAAAAATAAAAAACTAAAAAATTTAAAAACACTACATCGTATGCAATATTAAATAGTGTCCCGCAAAAAACAAGCTCTCATACGATTATGTGAACGGAAAAATAGAAAAGTTATGTCCCCGGAAAGGCAGCGAGTAAAAACGAAAAACCCTCAGGCCCCTTTCACACGGGCAAGTTTTCCCGCACGGGTGCAATGCGTGACGTGAAGGCATTTTACCCGCACTAAATCCGGACCCATTCATTTCTATGGGGCTATGCACATGAGCGGTGATTTTCATGCATCACTTGTGCGTTGCGTGAAAATCGCAGCAAGCTTCTATATTGTGCGTTTTTCACGCAACGCAGGCCCATAGAAGTCAATGGGGTGCAGGAAAATCGCAAGCATCCGCAAGCAGAGTGCGGATGTGGTGCGACTTTTTCCGGCATGGTTGCTAGGAGATGGGGACTCAATCTTTGTTATTTTCCTTATAACATGGTTATAAGGGAAAATAATAGCATTCTTTAATACAGAATGCTTAGTAAAGGACAATTGAGGGTTAAAAATAAAAAAAAATTAACTCACCTCCTCCAACTGATTGCGTGAGGTGCGGGTGATGGACCATGTGATGAGCTCAGTGACATCACCAAAGGTTCTTTACTCACAGCTGAAGAGAGAACAGGAGACCGGCACCTACGCGATCAATTGGAGGAGGTGAGTTAATTATTTTATTTTTAACCCTCAATTGCATTCTGTATTAAAGAATGCTATTATTTTCCCTTATAACCATGTTATAAGGGAAAATAATAAAATCGACATAACACCTAACCCAAACCCGAACTTCAGTGATGGGGTTCGGGTATGGTACCAAACATGCCGATTTTTTCACTCATTAAAACAGTTTGCACTTAGCGCGGAAAAATCGTGCATTTTCCCACAAAAACGCACCCGCATCTTATCTGGGCGTCAAACTTGGCGCTTCGTGTGAAAGAGGCCTCAGGGGGTCAAGAGGTTAAAGATTCTGGATTAGAAGTAGACTACATGAAATTACTTCATAAAAAGTTTTTCCAGAAAAATATCCACTTGATTTCTGTTTAAAAAATCCCACAGAATATTCGCATATAAAGTGTTAAATGGGCTATCCAAGAGTAACATACCTCCCAACTTTAGAAAAGAAGGAAAGCGCATAGGCAAATTTTTCCCGCATTAGGCCACGCCTCTATCTTCTCCCAAAACATAACTTGGTGCCTGTGCATTGTGGACCGCAATTTGCGGTCCTCAGCACGGCGCTGCCAGCACACGTTCCTGTGCAAGAGGCCTAAGAGTTAAAAAGTACTGAGTGTTTGAAATGTATTTAGATTTGTATTATTAATTTGTATATAATTTGTTACCGTACATTGCACTAAGGCCCCTTTCCCACAGGAGAGTATTCCGCGTGGGTGCAGTGCGTGGCGTTAACGCATTGCACCTGCAATGAATCCTGACCCATTCATTTTAATGGGGCCGTGTACATGAGCGATGTTTTCAAACATCACTTGTACATTGCGTGAAAATCGCAGTATGTTCTATATACTGTGTTTTTCACGCAACACATGCCCCATAGAGATAAATGGGGCTGCGTGAAAATCGCATTGCATCCAAAAGCAAGTGCAGATGCAGTGGTGCGATTTTCACACATGGTTGCTAGGAGATGTGGATACTAAATAGTGATGAGCAACCCCGGTAAATTCACTGTATTATTTTCCCTTCTAACATGGTTATAAGGGAAAATAATAACATTCTTACTACAGATTGGTAACAAAAATGTCCATTGAGGAGTTAAAAATAAAAAAATAATCTCACCTCATCCACTTGATCGCGCAGCCGGTATCGTCCTCTTTCTTCCTCCAGCAGGACGTGGTGAGCGCGGAGACGTCAGCCGGGTCCTGCTGAATGATGATAGAAGATCCTTAATAATAAGTATGGAAGCAATAAAGCATTTATGGGCATCCCTTATTATTGTTATTAAATTGTACACTTGCTCAGAGTTTAATTGGGTCAAGGTACTGCTGGTACACACAGAGAGATAAATTGGCGCCCTATTAAACTCAACTTTTAGATCAGGAAATTAGAATGTTTGATCCCGTGGACTGTATGATAAATTGCATATTACCATACAAGGTGCATGAAGCTTTCTGTAATATATTGACATTTGTTGAAGGTTATAGGCAACTTGTCACTAATATAGTCTTCCTTTAGTTTTCTTTAGCAGGATAAATAAAATGGCCACCATCCTATTAGTTAACACAGAACCTTTCCTAATCACACAAGAGAACAAGTTACTTTAGAGCAGTGAAGAACTGCCTCAACCTCTTCTCTGCATGTCAGGGATCCTGAATACAGATAAGATCTTAAGCTGAATCTCTGTACGAATGGAATTCATGAGACATGAAGTACACAGAGGATGGACAGGACACAATGTGGTAATGGAGACTGCATCACACCCTTTATAGTCTATGGGTCCATTAAAGCCACGGACCGCAACACAGATGCCATCGGTGTTTCACGGATCACTAGGAAGAGATGCTATGAAAATTATTCTTCAGCTGCACAGTAGCCGTGAAACACGGATGACACACGGAGCAGCAAAAACGCACACACGGATCCTTCATGGACATCTTCATGGAGGCATCACTGACCGCCTTTTCACATGTGAACGAGGCTTAACGCTCCCGGGTGGCTCCTACACACCCTGCTAAACTGAGAACAATTTCCATTGATGGGGAAACACTTGATCTCTGCAGCTAATCACAGGCCACAGCGGTGACCTGCACATATCCTACTTTGGGAGGTCTGTCTCAGGGTTCATGCACTCAAATTTATTTTACGTCCCCATTAGATTCTTTGCAGGTTGGATGCGGACCCATTCACTTCAATGGGGCCATAAAAGATGCAGACATCATGCAGTTCCGTTCAATCCATAAAATATAGAACAAGTCCTATTCTTGTCCGCGTACGGACAAGGATAGAACTGTTCTATAATGGACTGGAGGTTCCGTTCCTCAAAATGCAGAACGCACGCCGCCGGTATCTGTATCAGTTTTTTTGATCCGAAATTGGTAGACCACAAAACAGGTTATGGTCATGTGCATGCGCACTTAAGTGTTGGATAACCCCTTTAATATGTGATAAAAACAAATGATGGTAAATGATTCTAAACATGCTCACCTTTGGTGCTTTCTGCAGCACACCATTTACTGACAGCATTGCTACATGTCTATGGCTGTGAAGCAGGCTTATATTCCATACACATATACAACTCTGTGGCAGGCATCTGACATACACAGCTCTACAGCTCAGCTGTATGTGGAATACAGCACGCAGCAGCATCAAAAAGCTTGCTGACATTTCACACACAGCCTGTCTCCTCCTAACCATGTGACTGATCACATGGTCATGACATCATTAAAGGTTCTCTATCTCTTCAGGATGTACAATAACAAGTTTAGCCACTACCATCGTGAATGGCGTGCTGGGAGCTGGACAGCTGTTACTGAGGCTGATGTAAGAGCTGAGGTTTCCTGTGTTTGCAGGGGGAGGGGCGTGTAGATGGTTATTATGAATTAGTTTATTAATGAACACTTTATTATATTTGAACATAATGAACTGTCCTGAGGCTGATGGGCGGGGAGACATCCCATGCTAGGTATCAGCGCTGAGAGGGTAGACTGTCCTGAGGCTGATGGGCGGGGAGACATCCCATGCTAGGTATCAGCGCTGAGAGGGGTGCATTGTCTACATAGAGCAGCACGTTCTAAATAGATTAGATGGTTAGAAATATGTCATCGTCTCCACGTGTGTTTCTTTGCCTGTGTCAGGGTTTACATATGATATCCTGCAGCTTTCACTGTGACCAGTAGATTACTAGCCTTTTATTACTTGTTACACCTCACAAATCTGTAATAACAACCCCTCTGCATGCTGATATGGCAGCGTTCATCATGGCTGGGCTAAAATTGTACTATTGTATTATTTGCAGAGCTATGTTACTGTTTTACATGTCCTATTAAGCTGTCGCCTGAGAATACAGAGCCTAAGGCCCTTTCACCACGACTGACACTAGCGAGTTTTCCGCGTGGGTGCAATGCGTGATGTGAACCCATAGAACCCACACTGAATCCGGACCCATTCATTTCAATGGGTCTGTGTACATGAGCGTTTTTTTCACGGATCACTTCTGCGTTGCTTGAAAATCGCAGCATGTTCTATATTCTGCGTTTTCACGCAGCACTGGCCCCATAGAAGTGAATGGAGCTGCGTGAAAACGCATTGCATCCATAAGCAAGTGCGGAGTGCGTTGCGTTTTCACTGATGGTTGCTAGGAGATGTTTGTAAACCTTCAGTTTTTTTATGGAGCGCGTGAAAACGCATCAAAACGCATTGCAGCCGCGCGAAAAAACTGAACTGAACGCAATCGCAGGCAAACCTGAATGGCTTTGCCTGTGAAATTGCACAGTTTTCACTGAACGCATCCTCAACGCATCCGACACTAATCCGGACACGCTTGTGTGAAAGAGGCCTAACAGTGCCATGGCAGCTGTGACAGATCCAGTAGACTTATAATAGGGTCCAGTGGGGTTCAGTTTTTTGACAGCAAAATACACTTTTCTTACTGTCAAAAAGCAACTGAATAGGAAAAGCTGCAAAGTGTACAGAGTCTTATACTGTCTGATATATTCCATCTTGGCTGCTAAATAAAAAGGAGGCAGCTGATAATATCTTTGGGTGTTGTAACAGCTTAGAAATCTATCCATCATTTGTTTCTTTGTCCCTTGTCTCCTCCACTACAGCTTTGTTTGACATTACCTAAAGGCCAAGTAAGGGAAGGATAGAATTTCTGCTGCAATTCTGAAAATAGATATCTTTCTTGAATTAAAGTTTTAAGAAACCATCTATAGCCCATACATTATTGCTGTAGGATATAAATATGAAAATTTGAACCTCATCTGCGGGCTTTAGTACCACTGGTTGAAGTGTCTTTCAAATCTAAACAAAGTGGGATTTTCCAAGCGCATATGTTGGACTTAAAGATGAAAGATATGTGCAGGATTTGTAGAAGGGAGCTTTGTGGAAATCAGCGTAGATGGATTTTTCATACAACTGCTAAACAAAATCTTCAAGTGATATTATCTCATATTTTGGGTAAGGAGCTCTTACGTGACGGCCATGCTGAATTTGTGTGCAGTAAGTGTGCATTTATGCTTGAACGTTTCTACCGTTTTGATACTGTTATAGCACGCATTGAAGCTCTCTCAATCGAACGCTTACAAAAGCTTCTTTCTGAGAAAAATAGACTTAAACACTGCCTAGCTAGCCTTTACAGAAAAAAATAACAATGAAGAAGGTCAAGAAGCCAAGTCAGGAGAAGGGACTGTGGAGACTGCAAATACTGTAGAAGTTCAATACTCGTATTCAGCTCTTCTACAGGAAGACTTTATTTATTCTGGATATGAAAGCTGGACTGAGTTGGAGGAACCTAGCCAAGAAATTCAGTATTGTTCCCACAATGAGGGTACAGGAACTCTTCCAAGAAAATGTCACGGATGTTCTTCTTTGAGAGTGGCAGATGCTGACTATGAAGCGGTTTTGTAAAGTACCAAGGAGGGTAGCTCAGAACATCTCTTCTGGTCAGATGTTCACATGCACAAGCACTTCTAATGAGCTAGTAACCATTCCTCAAACGTCAGAAAATGAGGCTGCAAATGATAATGTTTTATCGGATGGAGATGGCTTGGAAAGATTGTCTTCACATTCTGTTGAATCACTTCCAGATACCAAGGATCCTGGGTCTAACATACAAAAAGCTGAGGAAAAAGTAAAATCAGCCACTGAGAATCCAAAGTGTCATTGCTCATCATGCAACTTTTGTGTTGGCTCATGTGGATGTGTAAGAAAATTAGATCTTGCACTTACTCTTGTTAAAATGTTTGACTACAAACCAGTTCAGAGTCCAAGAGGAAGTAAAATACCCGTTAAAAGCTGTTCAGTCATAAAATTGAACAGTACCCTCAGCAGTGCTCAATCAAGAACCTCAAACACTGGTCTTGGTTTCCTGGACAGCATCATGGAATCTCCTCCAAAAACTTCTCAAGACACCATTGCTGAAAATTGTAATCTTCATGAATTGTGGCACAATGTCTATGAAGATTATATTCCAATTTTCATTCAGGTATTTTCCTCTTTTATTCTCCTTGATATGAAAAAAATGTATGGTGATACCCTCTGTGCAATTCTAAGGCCCAGATAAGAAAACACCATTTATATATTCTAAGGCCTCTTTCTTTGTTCAAGTGAATGGGTCCGCGATCCGCATGCGGCTGGCCCATCGGTCGGTGCCCATGCATTGTGGACCGCAATTTGCGGTCCTCAGCACGGGCACTGCCAGCACACGTTCCTGTGCAAGAGGCATAAGAGTTAAAAAGTACTGAGTGTTTGCAGTGTATTTAGATTTGTATTATGATAGTATCCACCACTATGCTAATTTGTATATAATTTGTTACCGTACATTGCACTAAGGCCCCTTTCCCACAGGAGAGTGTTCCTTGCGGGTGCAGTGCGTGACGTTAACGCATTGCACCCGCACTGAATCCTGACCCATTCATTTTAATGGGGTTGTGTACATGAGCGATGTTTTCAAGCATCACTTGTGCGTTGCAGTGAAAATCGCAATATGTTCTACATACTGCGTTTTTCACGCAACGCAGGCCCCATAGAAATGAATGGGGCTGCATGAAAATCACATCGCATCCACAAGCAAGTGCAGATGCAGTGGTGTGATTTTCACACATGGTTGCTAGGAGATGTGAATACTAAATAGTGATGAGCAACCCGGTAATTCACTGTATTATTTTCCCTTCTAACATGGTTATAAGGGAAAATAATAGCATTCTTACTACAGATTGGTAACGAAAATGTCCATTGAGGGGTTAAAAAATAAAAAAAATAAACTTACCTCATCCACTTGATTGTGCAGCCGGTATTGTCTTCTTCTTTCTTCTTCCAGCAGGACCCGCAAAAGTACCTGCGCTGATGTCATCCTGTGGTGAGCGCGGTGACGTCAGCGCGGGTCCTGCTGAATGAAGATAGAAGATCCTTAATAATAAGTATGGAAGCAATAAAGCATTTATGGGCATCCCTTATTGATATAAAATAGACTCCCACAATCCACAGGGTTCAATTTCGAATTCTGCTTTATTAGAAGTGCGGAAATCCAGTTATAAGAAATAAACGTTTTCGGCCTATGGCCTTCTTCAGTGTAACTGGAAATTTATAAACATAGTGGTAAACAAAAGTGCACAAAAGTGGAATTTACAAAAATTACACAGAATAAGGCTTATCAATCAAAAGGCATGTATAATGTACGCAAACTGAAAGAGAATAAACAAGTATGCACGGGAAGGCGAAATCTAGGCGATCGTGGTTTCACATAATAGATGGTGCCGTAGTAGCCATATACTGCTGCTGGACTTGAGGTGAGTATGACGTACATCTGATTAAGGAACACTGATATCAATAAGTTATGGTTCGCAAAACAAATAAAAGGCACAATTAATGCGTGGGCATTCACTGAATGTGGGGTAGTGAATGTCACTGTATGGATTGCTCTTATGAGTAATCCTCCATAGGCGATTGTGGAACATGCATGAAATGTAAAAACCTTAGCACAGACATTGCTACACACATTATTACCTGGTTGAGCCGCTATAGAAGAGATAGAATAGGGTGGAATGCCCTATGAGGAATTGCTGAGCGTTATGGTACCTCAGTGTGGTGCTCATATGCAGTGATAGTTGGTAGTCTCTGTAAGGGTATTGAAGGGATACATGAGGTGCTGGATTCACATGAGTTATGTAGTTTTGGGGATGGTAGTGAGCTCACCTTAAGATAAGAAGTCCATGTATGGAGCGGTGTATCCCATGAGGAGCCGCTGTGCGCTGGAGAAAAGTAGGATCTGGCCTGGCTGTTTGTGTGCTGGGCATCTGCCGCTGTCCGCTGCGCAATTTGTGTGGCTTAACTTCCTGGACACCATTGTTTATAAAGATGCACAGGGTAATTTACATACAAACCTTTTCACAAAACCCACAGATAAAAATAGTGTATTACACTACACCAGCTTCCACCCTAACAATATGAAAAATCCCTCCCACGATCCCAATTTGAAAGGATCTCCAGAATAGTTGATGATGACACCAACAGACGGAAAAGATTACATGAGATGTCTGCCCACTTTAACCACATCAGCCCCCTAGCTTAAACACCCTTAATGACCAGGCCACTTTTTACAATTCCGCACTACACTACTTTCACCGTTTATTGCTCAGTCATACAACTTACCACCCAAATGAATTTTACCTCCTTTTCTTCTCACTAATAGAGCTTTCATTTGGTGGTATTTCATTACTGCTGACATTTTTACTTTTTTGCTATTAATCAAAAATTACCGAAATTTTGCAAAAAAATGACATTTTCACTTTCTGTTGTAAAATTTTTCAAAAAAACTACATTTCTATATAAATTTTTCTCTAAATTTATTGTTCTACATGTCTTTGATAAAAAAAATCAATAAGTGTATATTTATTGGTTTGGGTAAAAGTTATAGCGTTTACAAACTATGGTGCAAAAAAGTGAATTTCGGCATTTTGAAGCAGCTCTGACTTTCTGAGCACCTGTCATGTTTCTTCAGGAGCTAGAATGTCAGGAAAGTATAAATACCCCCCAAATCACACCATTTTAGAAAGAAGACACCCCAAAGTATTCGCGGAGGGGCTTGAGTGAGTTCATGTATCATTTCATTTTTTTCACAAGTTAGCGGAAAATGACACTTTCTGAGAAAAAAAAAAAAAAAAAGTTTCAATTTCTGATAACTTCTGGCAAAAAAAAAAAAATCTCAGACGGACTCACTATGCCCCTCAGTGAATACCTTGGGGTGTCTACTTTCGAAATGGGGTCATTTGTGGGGTGTGTTTACTGTTCTGGCATTTTGGGCGGGGCTAAATTGTGAGCCGCCATGTAAAACCTAAAGGTACTCGTTGGAATTTGGGCCCCTTTGCGCACCCAGGCTGCAAAAAAGTGTCACTCATGTGGTATCGCCGTACTCAGGAGAAGTAGGGCAATGTGTTTTAGGGTGTATTTTTACATACACCCATGCTGGAATGAGAGAAATATCGCTGTAAATTGTCAACTTTGTATAAAAATTTTTAAAAGTTGTCGTTTACAGAGATATTTTTCACACAAAGTATGGGTATATGTAAAATACACCCCAAAGCCTGACCCTACTTCTCCTAAGTGCGGCGATACCACATGTGTGCCACTTTTGCAGCTTGAATGGCAAAGGCCCTAAAACAATGAGTACCTTTTAGATTTCACAGGGCATTTTTACGCATTTGGATTCCAGACTTCTTCTCACGCTTTAGGGGCCCCTAAAATGCCAGGACAGTATAAATACCCCACATGTGACCCCATTTTGGAAAGAAGACACCCCAAGGTATTCTGTGAGGGGTATGGGTGAGTTCATGTAAAATTTTATTTTTGTCACAAGTTAGTGGAATATGAGACTTTGTAAAAAACAAAATTAAAAAAACAAAAAAAACAATTTCCGCTGACTTGTGCCAAAAATAAAAATTCTGTGGACTCACCATGCCCCTCACAGAATACCTAGGGGTGTCTTCTTTCCAAAATGGGGTCACATGTGGGGTATTTATACTCACCTGGCATTTTAGGGGCCCCTAAAGTGTGAGAATCCAAATGCAAAAAAATGGCCTGTGAAATCCTAAAAGGTACTCATTGGTTTTAGGGCCCCTTCGCATCTTGGCTGCAAAAAATGTCACACATGTGGTATCGCCGTACTCAGGAGAAGTACGGCAATCTGTTTTGGGGTGTATTTTTATATATACCCATACTGTGTGTGAGAAATATCGCTGTAAACGACAACTTTTTAAATTTTTTTATTCAAAGTTGTCAATTTACAGAGATATTTCTCTCACCCAATAATGGGTATATGTAAATACACCCCCAACACATCGCCCTACTTCTCCTGCAGTACGGCGATACCACATGTGTGACACTTTTTGCAGCCAAGATGCGCAAGGGCCCTAATTCCAATGAGTACCTTTTAGGAAGGAGCATTTTTACGCATTTTTCTTCTCACGCTTTAGGGCCCCTAAAATGCCAGGGCAGTATAAATACCCCACATGTGACCCCATTTTGGAAAGAAGACACCCAAGGTAATCCGTGAGGGGCATGGTGAGTTCATAGAAGATTTTTTTGGCACAAGTTAGTGGAAATTGATTTTTCATTGTTTTTCTCACAAAGTCTCCCTTTCCGCTAACTTTTGACAAAAGTTTAATTTTTCATGGACTCATTATGCCCCTCAGCGAATACCTTGGGGTGTCTTCTTTCCAAAATGGGGTCACATGTGGGGTATTTATACTGCCCTGGCATTTTAGGGGCCCCTAAGCGTGAGAAGAAAATGCGTAAAATGCCCTCCTAAAGGTACTCATTGGTTTTAGGGCCCCCTTTGCGCATCTTGGCTGCAAAAAGTGTCACTCATGTGGTATCGCCGTGCTCAGAAGAAGTAGGGCGATGTGTTTCAGGTGTATTTTTACATATACCCATGCTGGAGTAGAGAAATATCTCTGTAAATTGACAACTTTGAATAAAAAAAAATTAAAAAGTTGTCGTTTACAGCGATATTTCTCACACAAGTATGGTTATATGTAAAAATACACCCTAAAACATTGCCCTACTTCTCCTGAGTACTGGCGATACCACATGAGTGACACTTTTTGCAGCCAAATGCGCAAAGAGCCCTAAAACTAATAGTACCTTTAGAATTTCACAGGACATTTTTACGCATTTGGATTCTAACGCTTTAGGACCCCTAAAATGCCAGGGCAGTATAAATACCCACATGTGACCCCATTGTGGAAAGAAGACACCCCAAGGTATTCCGTGAGGGGCATGGCGAGTTTACAGAAAAAAAATTTGGCACAAGTTAGCGGAAATGGTATTTTTATTTATTTTTATTTTTTTTTTACAGTCTCACATTCCACTAACTTGTGACAAAAAATAAAATTTTGCATGAACTCACCATACCCCTTACGGAATACCTTGGGGTGTCTTCTTTCTAAAATGGGGTCACTTGTGAGGTTTTTGTACTGCCCTGGCATTTTAGGGGTCTCCGCAATCATTACACGTATGGCCAGAATTAGGAGTTTTGCGATTCTCCTTATATTGACCATACGGGTAATGAGAATTTTTTCCGTTCAGCCTCTGCGCTGAAAGAAAAAAATGAACGTCACAGATTTTCCATTCACATTGATCAATGTGGATGAAAAATCTCTAAAAAATGTGCAAAAAAAGAGGGAAAAGCTATAAAGCTGCGATCGCTAAGGGACCCTAAGGCCTCATTCAGCGTCCGCAATTCTGTTCCGCAAAATTTTGCGGAACAGAATTGTGGATACATTCAATTCTATGGGGACAGACTTTGTCCCGCTCGGATCCATAATTGCGGATCCGTAGTTGGAAGATCTCGCAAAAGTATAGAACATGTCCTATTCTTGTCCGCAGTGCGGATAAGAAAAGGCATTTCTATATAGTTCTGGCAATGTGCGGATCCGCAAAATGCGGAAAGCACATTGCTGGTGTCCGTGTTTTGCGGATCCGCGGATTTGCGGATCCGTGGATCCAAAACACATGCGGACATCTGAATGAGCCTTACAGGGGTGATCAGTGACAGGGGGTGACAGGGGTGATCAGGGGGTGACATGGGAGATCAGGGGTTAATCAGTGACAGTGGGGTGGTGGGTGGGTGGGGGCGGTGGGGGGGTTGTGTGGTGATTGGTGCACTTTGATATTTTTTCTCTGGTGGTCCCAAGCAAAGGGACCACCAGAGAAGCGGGCAGCAAGCAGATCAGACGCTGTTCACAGAACAACGTCTGATCTGCGATTTTTCTGCCATATACAGCCTGCCAGCGCACGATCGGCGCTGGCAGGCTGTAGTATAACTACATGCGGCGCGCCGATGGCGCGCATTGCCGCATGTGCGGGGCGCGTGCCTCGCGTCATCTCGCGTCTCGCGAGATGACGCGCCCGATGCGTCCGGATCAGAAGAGCCCGGCCGCCGCGAGACGCGATCCTGCGTGCGGCGGTCCGGGAGTGGTTAAAGAGAGGGCATACCCGACCCCATTATCCAAAAAGGTCTGATTCCGAGACACAGTGATAAACTCAAACAACCACAGAGAATTCCATTCATACACACTTTCCATCCGTTTGCCTATAAAATCCAACATATACTTAGGAAACATTGGCCGCTTCTACATCAAGCCTATCCAAAAATAGAGAGCTTTTCCGTGCCTTTTATGCCATGTCACAGACGCCCGAAAAACCTATGGGACACAGTGCTGAAGGCAGACGAAGGTACTAACCAAAAATACCCAAACAACTCCACCTCATGACACAACGCAGGGTACTTTCCCTGCTTGCATTGCATCCAATGCTCGCATGTAACTAAGGGAGATAAAGTGTATCATCCCTCAAACAGGATAGGCTTTCCCATTAGAGGATTCTATACATGTGAATCCTCTAATGTGATTTACGTCATCAAATGTCCCTGTGGTCTGGCGTATGTGGGTGAAACCACACAGACCATCAGGGACAGAATATGCCAGCACAAGTCCAACATCCGTCGCCAGAGTATCCATCTCCCAATCCCAGCTCACTTTATTTCTAAAAACACACCATTTCACAACTTCGCTTTCAAGTTGTGGAACAGATCCACAGCCCCAGAAGAGGGGGCGACATATCCAACATCCTCATAAAAAGAGAGGCAATGTGGATCCACAAACTACAAACTCTCGAACCCAAAGGACTAAACAGAGAGTATGAGGTTGGGAGCTTCCTTTAATACACTGTTTTTCAAGCACCGGGTTTTCTCTACATATGGTTGACCAACATTTGTCATTCCCTGGTTAAAAATGTTAATAATATTAAGAACAGGTACTGGGAGTACTGGCTTTTATTTATGCACTTTATTTAATTTTTGGTCAAACCTCTTTCTGTTGTTATTTTTGTTCACAGACCAGGTACTAATTAGGGTCCGTTTAGTTGCCGCATCCTATATCCTTTTTCCAGTTACTAGTATAGTATCTCCTTTACTGTCATTCAGACTTTATTTATTCTCTCACACATCTCTTCCTTTTCTCACATTTTTCCTATATACACCTATATACAGGTTAAAAACACCATAGCATAGGTCCACAGTTCTTCAGACCAGCCCACACAGGAACCGGTATTTTGCCCACACAGCACAGCACCCGCCATCTTTAGTATTCCCCTGTGATCGTATACACAGGAACCGGAAGTTGCCCACACATACGGCACCCGCCATCTTTGAATATCCCAAATCTTCACTGCGCATGCCTGGCCGCATACCGGAAGCTCACACTCCCGGGCGTCCACCAGCACGGCTTCCCGCCACCACTTCCTATTTAAAGATGCAGTCTAAGCCACACAAATTGCGCAGCGGACAGCGGCAGATGCCCAGCACACAAACAGCCACAGCGGCTCCTCATGGGATACACCGCTCCATACATGGACTTCTTATCTTAAGGTGAGCTCACTACCATCCCCAAAACTACATAACTCATGTGAATCCAGCACCTCATGTATCCCTTCAATACCCTTACAGAGACTACCAACTATCACTGCATATGAGCACAACACTGAGGTACCAGAACGCTCAGAAATTCCTCATAGGGCATTCCACCCTATTCTATCTCTTCTACAGCGGCTCAACCAGGTAATAATGTGTGTAGCAATGTCTGTGCTAAGGTTTTTACATTTCATGCATGTTCCACAATCGCCTATGGAGGATTACTCATAAGAGCAATCCATACAGTGACATTCACTACCCCACATTCAGTGAATGCCCACGCATTAATTGTGCCTTTATTTGTTTTGCGAACCATAACTTATTGATATCATTGTTCCTTAATCAGATGTACGCCATACTCATCTCAAGTCCAGCAGCAATATATGGCTACTACGGCACCATCTATTATGTGAAACCACGACCGCCTATATTTCGCATCCCCGTGCATACTTGTTTATTCTCTTTCAGTTTGCGTACATTATACATGCCTTTTGATTGATAAGCCTTATTCTGTGTAATTTTTGTAAATTCCACTTTTGTGCACTTTTGTTTATCACTATGTTTGTGATTTTCCAGTTACACTGAAGAAGGCCATAGGCCGAAAACGTTTATTTCTTATAACTGGACTTCCGCACTTCTAATAAAGCAGAATTCGAAATTGAACCCTGTGGATTGTGGGAGTCTATTTTATATCATTATCTTGGCCTGGGAACCATCTCCCCCTACCCACGACAATCGTATATTGGAGTACTATCCAATCCTTTTCAACATCCCTTATTATTGTTATTAAATTGTACACTTGCTCAGAGTTTAATTGGGTCAAGGTACTGCTGGTACACACTGAGGAAATTAGAATGTTTGATCCTCGTGGACTGTATGATAAATTGCATATTACCATACAAGGTGCGTGGAAGCTTTCTGTAATATATTGACATTTGTTGAAGGTTATATGCAACTTGTCACTAATATAGTCTTCCTTTAGTTTTCTTTAGCAGGATAAATAAAATGGCCACCATCCTATTAGTTAACACAGAACCTTTCCTAATCACACAGGAGAACAAGTTACTTTAGAGCAGTGAAGAACTGCCTCAACCTCTTCTCTGCATGTCAGGGATCCTGAATACAGATAAGATCTTCAGCTGAATCTCTGTACGAATGGAATTCATGAGGAGGCATGAAGTACACAGAGGATGGACAGGACACAATGTGGTAATGGAGACTGCATACAAGTGTTGCAGCTCATTAGCCCCACCTCTTTTCTGTACTTCATGTCTCCTCATGGGCTCCATTCCTACAGAGATTCAGCAGAAGATCGTATCATCGGCATTCGGGATCATAATCCCTGACAAGTAGTAGAGGAGGATGAAGTATCTCTTTAGCTCAGTGTTGTGAAGTAAATTGTCCTGCTGTATGATTAGGACAGGTTTTGTAGGACAGTGGCCATTTTTCTCTCCTAATGATTGCTCACCAGACAAAACAATATATTATAACTAATGAAAGGTATTTGGGAATATATTTATAATAAAGGAATATTTAAGTATTTTGATTTTCATAATTCCTGGAACACCCCTTAAAATAGATTTCCAGGCTTTTTATATTGAAAGCCTATTCTCACTGCACAGGGGATGGAGCTGTGTGGTTGCAGTGCCCTCTTAGAGATAGTTAGAGATAAAAATGGGTATTTCTATAGGGGTGCCAGCCCAGTGTATTGCGGATCCGCAATACACTACGGACGTGTGAATGGACCCAAAAGTGGCATTTCAGGATTTTAACTCCTTAAGGGCTACTGCTGTACAATCTGGGGTGTAAATGCAGTGGCCGGGTTTGGGGTGGCCCCAACCCTACGCCTGGTCCCCTGGACATAGTCGAGGTGTCACCACATGTTGCTGCTCTCCGAAAGGAATGGTAAGGCGTGGTGCACCCCAATGTGAAATAAGTCCAGATAGTCAGGGTCTACAGTAAACCAGGGTGTTTCTCTATTGGAGGAATTCAGGTCCAAAACACTCTCCTCCCTGGCAGAAGAACGGTTTGATGCTGAGGAAAGGCTTGAGCTAGCTGTCCCTCTTTCTCTTTAGAAGGCTGGTACCCTGGTCCAAGGCTGGTGATCCAGGGTCTGTGGCAGCGTATCCCCGTCTCAGGGTCTTCTTCTGGTCACTCCGTAATCTGTCAGAATCTCCTCTTCCAAGCACTGTTCCCTAACTGCAGCACCCTAGGGGTCTGACTGCTCTCCTTGTATACAGTTTTTGCTACACTAAAACCTTCTAGTGGGAGGGGTGGAGTGGAGAAACTCAGCACAAACAGATATATATAGACTTACATTAGAGTTTCAATGATACTCAATGGCAATGACACAGCAGGTTTTCCAGACAAAAACACATTTTCAGACATAACAACATAGTTAAAACCAGACATTTAAAATGTTAGGCTGTCTGCTTTTTGGTGGTAAACAATTCTGGGGTTTTCCCTCCAAAACATGGTGGTAAACAAGTCTGGGTTTTTCCCTCAAAACATGGTCCACCCTTTGGTAGGTGTGGAAAATTTCCAGCTTCTCAATCAAAGCCCTAACAGTCTCTCAGTATTCATTAACCCTTTCCATAGAGCCATGTAAATACAGTGATAATGAACAGGATATATGTTACAACACATATATAAAATGCAGTAACACAGTAATAAACATTATAAGTTAACCCTTTCAAGAGAAATAAAGTAAGGAAAATCTCCACAAATGTCCAAATGTCAAAATACTTTCTGCTCCAGGGTACTACATAAACATTGAACCCTCTCAGAAGCTGAGCAGGAGCCATAGCTGTTTTACACAGCAGACACCCGAGGCTTTGTTTTTCATTGGCTGCGTCGTTGATCACAACATTTATAGGGCATCTGTTACCAGATGTCGCAATAAAACCAGCAGACTTAGGACACGCCTGCTTCTCAAGAACGAATCTTTTTTGCCGTCAGTGCAGAGAAATATGCAAATTAACCCCTAGGTGCAATGAGTGCAGTGCTGTTGCTCCCAGAGGTTCCACTCCTCTGCTTCTGCTGCGCCCTCTCCACTTTGACAGGGTCAGGCCTAAATTTAATCTCTTCTGTACTTGCCCTATGTCAACTACATCACAGTTCACCCTGAAGATAAAGAAGGCATTGCTGAGAAGAGAAGGAGACTTGTCTGCTGTTGCTGTATCCTCCTTCTTGGTAAGTATTCCACCCCAACGCTGCATTCCCTCTGCCACTAGTTATGTGGGCAGCAATATAGAAATTAAATATCATATTTTTTGCATTTAAGATGCACCTGATAAAGGTTTTAGAGGAGAAAAATAAAAAAGATTTTTTATTAGACCCCCATCAGATCTTCCTGATATCGGACCCCCATATCAGGACATCAGATCAGACCCCCATCATACTTCGATGTCAGACCCCCCGTATGATACCTCAGATCAAGATCAGACCTCAGGTCGGACCTCCATGTCAGACCCCCGTATGAGACCACAGATCAAGATAAGACCCCCATGCCAGACCACCGTATCAGACCTTAAAATAAATAAATAAATTCACTTATCTCTCCTGCTCTTCTGCTGGTCCAGCAGTCTCCCCTGCATTCTTTGTTCCTTGATCTTCTCTGGGCCCGCGCTGCAGTGACTGTGTGCAGCGTCTGGTCATAGTGTGTGTCAGGACAGTGCAGCGTGGCACCAAGGAGGAAGACCAGGGAGCATGAGTACCGGCAGCACTCGCAGCCACTCACTCCTGGCTCCCCGTACCTACTACATACTAGTGACTCACTAGTATTTGCTTTATAAGACGCACTTCCATTTTGCCCTACTTACGCTTTTTTTTTTTTTTTATATATATATTAGTAATCCCTAAGATTCAACCAATCAACATGGCCATTTCACTGGTAAACACCTTTATTGGTTGTCTAGTAGCTCCTCTGTAGTACTGTGTTCTGTTCTGCTGTGTACCAGGATTAGGTGCACCTTTTGTACACCAGGTAAGCAGCCATTTTATTTTTTTGGTACATGTATATGCTATGCAAGACCCCAAGAAACTCCTGTCCTCATCATTCAAAGTCATTTACAGCTTCCATTACTGGCAGTTATATGTAAAGACTTTATTTGTCTTGTTATCTGCTTATTTTTCTTAACTACTACAGGACCGCCGTACGTAGGATTGCGCCCTGCGGGCGGTCCTGCTCTTCTGATCGGACGCGCCGGGCGTCATCTCGCGAGACGCGAGACTTCCTGTGAACGCAGCGCTGCGCGCGTGCTCACAGCGCCGCGCGTCTCGAGAGTTGGACTACAGCCTGCCAGCGATGATCAATACAGAATTGCGGACGTGTGAATGGGGCATAAGGGTCCCTTATCACCGCCAGTTAGCTAGCTACTTGTTAGGTAGTTAGCGCCCACCGCACATGCAGTCACTGATTTTGGCAGAGATTTTTCATCCAAAAATCTCATTACCCGTATGCTCAATATACGGAGAATCGCAGAAACTCCTAATGCTGGCCATACGTGTAATGATTGCGGAGACCCTCAAATGCCAGGACAGTACAAACACTCACATGTGACCCCATTTTGGAAAGAAGACACCCCAAGGTATTCCGTGAGGGGTATGGTGAGTTCATGGAAAATTTTATTTTTGTCACAAGTTAGTGGAATATGAGACTGTAAAAAAAAAAAAAAAAAAACAATTTCCGCTAACTTGTGCCAATTTTTTTTTTTTCTGTGAACTCGCCATACCCCTCACAGAATACCCTGGGGTGTCTTCTTTCCACAATGAGGGTCACATGTGGGGTATTATACTGCCCTGGCATTTTAGGGGTCCTAAAGCGTAAGAATCCAAATGCTTAAAAATGGCCTGTGAAATCCTAAAGGTACTCATTGGTTTTAGGGCCCCTTTCGCATCTTGGCTGCAAAAAGTGCCACACATGCGGTATCAGCCGTACTCAGGAGAAGTAGGGCAATGTGTTTTGGGAGTGTATTTTTATATATACCCATACTGTGTGTAGAAATATTGCTGTAACGACAACTTTTTACATTTTTTATTCAAAGTTGTCAATATACAGAGATATTTCTCTCACCCAGCATGTGGTATATGTAAAAATACACCTCAAACACACATCCTACTTCTCCTGAGTCGGCGATGACTGTGTGACACTTTTGCAGCCAAGATGCGTAAAGGGGCCAAATTCCAACGAGTACCTTTAGGAGGGTATTTTTACGCATTTTTCTTCTCACGCTTTAGGGCCCCTAAAATGCCAGGGCAGTATAAATACCCCACATGTGACCCCATTTTGGAAAGAAGACATCCCAAGGTATTCGCTGAGGGCATAATGAGTTCATGAAAATTAAACTTTTTGTCAAAAGTTAGCGGAAAGGGAGACTTTGTGAGAAAAACAATAAAAATCAATTTCCACTAACTTGTGCCAAAAAAAAAATATTCTATGAACTCACCATGCCCCTCATGGAATACCTTGGGGTGTCTTCTTTCCAAAATGGGGTCACATGTGGGGTATTTATACTGCCCTGGCATTTTAGGGGCCCTAAAGCGTGAGAAGAAAAATGCGTAAAAATGCCCTCCTAAAGGTACTCATTGAATTTGGGCCCTTTGCGCATCTTGGCTGCAAAAAGTGTCACACATGTGGTATCGCCGTACTCAGGAGAAGTAGGGCAATGTGTTTTGGGGTGTATTTTACATATACCCATGCTGGTGAGAGAAATATCTCTGTATATTGACAACTTTGAATAAAAAAATTTAAAAAGTTGTTGTTTACAGCGATATTTCTCACACGCAGCATGGGTATATGTAAAAATACACCCTAAAACACATTGCCCTACTTCTCCTGAGTACGGCGATACCACATGAGTGACACTTTTTGCAGCCAAGATGCGAAGGGGCCCTAAAACCAATGAGTACCTTTAGGATTTCACAGGCCATTTTTATGCATTTGGATTCTCACACTTTAGGGGCCCCTAAAATGCCAGGTGAGTATAAATACCCCACATGTGACCCCATTTTGGAAAGAAGACACCCCAAGGTATTCCGTGAGGGGCATGGTGAGTCCACAGAATTTTTATTTTTTGTCACAAGTCAGCGGAAATAGTTTTTTTTTTTTTTTTTACAAAGTCTCATATTCCACTAACTTGTGACAAAAAATAAAATTTTACATGAACTCACCATACCCCTCACAGTATTCTGTGAGGGGTATGGTGAGTTCATGTAAAATTTTATTTGGAAAGGAGACACCCCAAGGTATTCCTTGGGGTGTCTTCTTTCCAAAATGGGGTCACATGTGGGGTATTTATACTGTCCTGGCATTTTAGGGGCCCCTAAAGGGTGAGAAGAAGTCTGGAATCCAAATGCGTAAAAATGCCCTGTGAAATCCTAAAGGTACTCATTGGTTTTAGGGCCCTTTGCGCACCCAGGCTGCAAAAAGTGGCACACATGTGGTATCGCCGATACTCAGGAGAAGTAGGGCAATGTGTTTGGGGTGTATTTTTATATATACCCATACTTTGTGTGAAAAATATCTCTGTAAACGACAACTTTTAAAAATTTTTATACAAAGTTGACAATTTACAGAGATATTTCTCTCACCCAACATGGGTATATGTAAAAATACACCCCAAAACACATTGCCCTACTTCTCCTGAGTACGGCGATACCACATAAGTGCCGCTTTTGCAGCCTGGGTGCAAAAGGGCCCAAATTCCAACAAGTACCTTTAGGTTTTAAATGGCGGCTCACAATTTAGCCCCGCCCAAAATGCCAGAACAGTAAACACACCCCACAAATGACTCCATTTCGGAAAGTAGACACCCCAAGGTATTCACTGAGGGCATAGTGAGTCCGTCTGAGATTTATTTTTTTGCCAGAAGTTATCAGAAATTGAAACTTTTTTTTTTTTTCTCAGAAAGTGTCATTTTCCGCTAACTTGTGAAAAAAATGAAATGATACATGAACTCACCAAGCCCCTCCGCGAATACTTTGGGGTGTCTTCTTTCTAAAATGGTGTCATTTGGGGAGTATTCATACTATCCTGACATTCTAGCACCTGAAGAAACATGACAGGCGCTCAGAAAGTCAGAGCTGCTTCAAAATGAGGAAATTCACTTTTTGCACCATAGTTTGTAAACGCTATAACTTTTACCCAAACCAATAAATATACACTTATTGGATTTTTTTATCAAAGACATGTAGAACAATAAATTTAGAGAAAGATTTATATAGAAATGTAGTTTTTTTGAAAAATTTTACAACAGAAAGTGAAAAATGTCATTTTTTGCAAAAATTTCGGTAATTTTGATTAATAGCAAAAAGTAAAAATGTCAGCAGCAATGAAATACCACCAAATGAAAGCTCTATTAGTGAGAAGAAAAGGAGGTAAAATTCATTTGGGTGGTAAGTTGTATGACGGAGAAATAAACGGTGAAATTAGTGTAGTGCGGAATTGTAAAAAGTGGCCTGGTCATTAAGGGTGTTTAAGCTAGGGGGGCTGAAGTGGTTAAAACATCAGCTTTTTCTTATTTTGGGATCACATTTTGGGACTTTGGAACCAATTACTAGTTTTCCAGTTAAAATGATTTCAACATGCAATGGTTGTGTCGGAACCAATTAATATTGTATTGAAAGTCAATGGGGGACGGATCCATTTTCTATTGTGGCAAATTGTGTCAAAGAAACGGATCCGTCCCCATTGACTTGCATTGGGGGAAATGCCGGATCCGTCTTGCTCTGCATCCCAGGACGGAAAGCAAAATACAACATGTTGCGGTTTGCTCTCCGGTCTGGGAATGCAACTAAATGGAACGGGATGCTTTTTGAAGCATTCCATTCTGTTCAGTTCAGTTCTGTCCCCATTGACAATAAATGGGGACAAAAGTGAGCGTTTTCTTCTGGTATTGAGCCCCATGACTGATCTCAATACCGGAAAAACTTAAACGCTAGTGTGAAAGTACCCTATGGGAGAAGAAATAAGATGATCATTTTAAGGTCTCCTAAGGGACTTTAAAAAGTGGAAAAAATGTTTTTAATATAAAAAATAAAACAGTAGAAAAATTCCAATTTCCCAAGATTAGAGATAAGCGAACTTTAAAAAAGTCCGGCGTTCGGGTTGCGGTAAGTCGCGCATCCAGTTATGGATTCCACTATAGTCACTGTCATGTGATCAGTGCAGGGCGTGGCTCAGCACGGGATCAAATCCAGTGCTGAGCCACGCCCTGGCACTGATCACATGATGTCACCCCAGGTCCTTCGGCTGTTCAACAGTTCGGGTTGGTGGCAGCCGCCCTTATGGATTCCATATGCCGTTATAGTGGAATCCATAGCGGGATGCGCGACTTACCGAAACCCGAGCGCCGGACTTTTTAAAGATTCGCTCATCTCTACCCAAGATTAAAAATAAACAATAAAAAATGAAAACCACAGACATCTACATGTCCCAACATGCTCGAACTATTAATATATATATGTATTCATCTGTACAATGCCGTTTTTTTTAAAAATTAAAACACAAAAGAAACTATATAAAAGTGGTATCACTGTAATTGTACTGACCCGTAGAATAAAGTTAACAGGTCAGTTTTACCACTTAGGGAATGATGTAAAAACAAAACCCATAAATTTATGGTTCCAATTCCACCCCATTTGGAATTTTTCTCTAGCTTTCCGCTACATCGTATGCACCATAAAATGCTGCCATTACGAAGTACAATTTGTCCTACAAAAAACAAGCCCTGATGTGATGTGATGTGATGTGAATGGAAAAAGTAGACAGATATTTTCAGTATCAACACTGACTTCTTGGTGCTGGAGCTACTGCAAAATGTCTGATTAGCGAGATGGCAGGGCGCCAGACACCCACCAATCTGATAGGCCATCAGTATTAAAATACTGGAATATCCCTAGTATAAATCAAAATGTAAAAATTGGTCTGAAGCTATCGGATAATTAACTGGTTGATACAGCCTCTCTTTGTGTTAGATGTCCAGATTTTCTCTGTACTTAATGAGATCAAGGTAATTAAGTTACATTATTGCCCTAAATTGATGGTAAGCCAATGCTAATAGGTTTATGTGGAGGCACAGCTGGGGAAATTAATGGATTAAGTAGTGTAAGAATATGGATTAAGTAGTGTAAGAATATTCAGTACATAAAGGTACCCATACACGTTAGACAACATTTGGCTGAAGATTTGGGGGGGTGGGGGACCTGACTCTGTTTCCTTTGGGAAAATAAGCCGGATGCTCTTCAGTTGGAAATAAACAAGCCACCTTAACTGCATGAGCTAAACTATTACCGTATTTTTCGCCATATAAGACGCACCTTTTTCCCCCAAAAGTGGGGAGAAAATGGCAGTGCGTCTTATATGGCGAATGCTACCATTTTCCTATAGTTAAAGCCGATACATCGCACGTGGCGGGCGGCCCGCCGCTCACAGCGTGACTGCTTTCATAACATTTATAATCTTTAATCATGTCCCTTTATTTTAGTGCCCCCTTTTCTAAAACATCTGGCCCTCAGTGACTGCTTAGGGGGCGGAGCCTGGCAACACGCGGCGGGCGGCCCGCCGCTAACAGCGTGACTGCTTTCATAACATTTATAATCTTTAATCATGTCCCCTTATTCCCTATAAGCCCAGTACAGTAGCGCTCTGCTAACCTGCTATACCGATCCTCTAGCAGGCAGAGCTGTGCTGTGTAACGTCCTCACTGACGTCATCTGCCTGCTTCTTTCACTTTATGAATGAAGCAGGAGGAGCAGGCAGATGACGTCAGTGAGGGCGTTACACAGCAGCCTGCCGCCGCACCGCTCTGCCTGCTAGAGGATCGGTATAGCAGGTTAGAAGAGCGCAACTGTACTGGGCTTATATGGAATAAGGGGACATGATTAAAGATTATAAATGTTATGGCAGATCACGCTGTTAGCGCAGCCGCCGCCGCGTTGCCAGGCTCCGCCCTAAGCAGTCACCATGGGCAGATGTTTTAGAAAAGGGGCATCTTTGGATGACACTGTAATTGGGGTGATCTGAGGATGACACATATAGCATAAGATGCTATATATGTGTCATCCACAGATCAATCCATTACAGTGTCATTCATAAATGCCCCCATCACAGTGCTATCCACAGATCCCCCATCACAGTGCTATCCACAGATCCCCCATAACAGTGCCATCCACATCTCCCCCACATAACAGTGCCATCCACAGATCCCCCCATAATACTGTCATGCACAGACCACCATTACTTCAAAAGCACCTGAGGCTGCTTTCCCTGGAGTGCCGTGCTCCTGGAGCCATTTGGCCCCAGGAGCGGCACTCCAGGAAAGCAGCCTAAGATGCTGTGGTCACCATGGAAATTAAGGGGTTAAATGTCTGCAATTGGCACTATAATTGATTACGTGGAGATTGGGGAAGCTGCTTGTTTTCTGGGGTACTACAGCAAAACATTCCTATGGAGCGCTGCCTGTGAGAGAACAATTCCTACGTGACCCTAGGCTAAATGTGTGGTGTTGTATAGATAATTTATTTACAATTGGTCACTGACTATAAATCGCCACCTTGCATTTGCCTATATGTGCTATATACAGTGGAGAAAATGCGTATTTGATACACTAGCGATTTTGCAAGTTTTCCCACCTACAAAGAATGGAGAGGTCTGTAATTTTAATTGTAGGTACACTACAACTGTGAGAGACAGTCTAAAAGGACACCAGGGACAAAATTGTAGACCTGCACAAGGCTGGGATGGGCTACAGGACAATAGGCAAGCAGCTTGGTGAGAAGGCAACAACTGTTGGCGCAATTATTAGAAAATTGAAGAAACAAGATGACTGTCAATCTTCCTTTGTCTGGGGCTCCATGCAAGATTTCACCTTGTGGGGTAAGGATGATTCTGAAAAAGGTCAGGAATCATCCCAGAACTACATGGGAGGACCTGGTCAATGACCTGAAGAGAGCTGGGACCACAGTCTAAAAGATTACCATTGGTAACACAGTACGCCCTCATGGATTAAAATCCTGCAGCACACGCAAGGTCCCACTGCTCATGCCAGCACATGTCCAGGCCGGTTTGAAGTTCGCAAATGACCATCGGGATGATCCAGAGGAGGCAAGGGAGAAGGTCATGTGGTCAGATGAGACCAAACTAGAACTTTTTGGTATCAACTCCACTCGCCATGTTTGGAGAAAGATGAAGAAGGATGAGTACAACCCTAAGAACACTGTCCCAACTGTGAAGCATAGGGATTTAAATATCATACTTTGGGGGTGCTTTTCTGCAAAGGGGACAGGACGACTGCACCGTATGGAAGGGAGGATAGATAGGGCCATGTATCGCAAGTTTTTAGCCAACAACCTCCTTTCCCAGTAAGAGCATTGAAGATGGGTCATGGCTGGGTCTTCCAGCATGACAATGACCCGAAACACAGCCAGGGCAACTAAGTGGCTCCATAAGAAGCCTTTAAAGGTCATGGAGTGACCTAGCCAGTCTCCAGACCGGAACCCAGTCAAAAATCTCTGAAGAGAACTGAAACTCAATGTAGCCTAGTGACAGCCCTGAAACCTGAAAGATCTGGAGAAGATCTGTATGGAGGAGTGGGCCAAAATCCCTGCTGCAGTGTAGCACGTCTGACCTCTGTTATTGCAAACAAAGGTTTCTGTACTGTGAGGCAGTGACAGGCCTCATATATGAAGGAAGGTATGTATCTCCCAGAATGGTGCAGGAAACCTTTTAACCACCTCAGCCCCCCTAGCTTAAACACCCTTAATGACCAGGCCACTTTTTACAATTCTGCACTACACTACTTTCACAGTTAATTGCTCCGTCATGCAACTTACCACCCAAATGAATTTTACCTCTTTTTCTTCTCACTAATAGAGCTTTCATTTGGTGGTATTTTATTGCTGCTGACATTTTTACTTTTTTTGCTATTAATCAAAAATCACCAAAATTTTTGCAAAAAAAGGACATTTTTCACTTTCTGTTGTAAAATTTTTTAAAAAAACTACATTTCTATATAAATTTTTCGCAAAATGTATTGTTCTACATGTCTTTGATAACAAAAAATCCAATAAGTGTATATTTATTGGTTTGGGTAAAAGTTATAGCGTTTACAAACTATGGTGCAAAAAAGTGAATTTCCGCATTTTGAAGCAGCTCTGACTTTCTGAGCACCTGTCATGTTTCTTCAGCTGCTAGAATGCCAGAAAAGTATAAATACCCCCCAAATGACACCATTTTAGAAAGAAGACACCCCAAAGTATTCGCGAAGGGGCATGGTGAGTTCATGTATCATTTCATTTTTTTTTCACAAGTTAGCGGAAAATGACACTTTCTGAGGAAAAAAATAATAATAAAGTTTCCATTTCTGCTAACTTCTGGCAAAAAAAATAAAAAATCTCCCACACTATGCCCCTCAGTGAATACCTTGGGGTGTCTACTTTCCGAAATGGGGTCATTTGTGGGGTGTGTTTAATGTTCTGGCATTTTGGGCAGGGCTAAATTGTGAGCATCCCTGTAAAACCTAAAGGTACTCGTTGGAATTTGGGCCCTTGCGCACCCAGGCTACAAAAAGTGTCACTTATGTGGTATCGCCGTACTCAGAAGAAGTAGGGCAATGTGTTTTGGGGTGTATTTTTACATATACCCATGTTGGGTGAGAAATATCTCTGTAAACTGACAACTTTGTATAAAAAAAATTAAAAAGTTGTCATTTACAGAGATATTTCTCACACCCAGCAGGGATATATGTAAAAATACACCCCAAAACACATTGCCCTACTTCTCCTGAGTATGGCGATACCACATGTGTGACACTTTTTTGCAGCCTGGGTGCGCAAAGGGGCCCTAATTCCATTGAGTACCTTTAGGATTTCACAGGGTATTTTTACGCATTTAGATTCCAGACTTCTCACGCTTCTCATGCTTTAGAGACCCCTAAAATGCCAGGGCAGTATAAATACTCCACAAGTGACCCCATTTTAGAAAGAAGACATCCCAAGGTATTCCGTGAGGGGTATGGTGAGTTCATGTAAAATTTTATTTTTTATTTTTATTTTTTTTGTCACAAGTTAGTGGAATATGAGACTTTGTAAAAAAACAAAAATTTAAAAAATTAAAATATCAGTATCCGCTAACTTGTGCCAAAAAAAAAAAAAAAAAACTCGACATGCCCCTCACGAAATACCTTGGGATGTCTTCTTTCCAAAATGGGGTCATTTGTGGGGTATTTATACTGCCCTGGCATTTTAGGGAACCTAAAGCGTGAGAATCCAAATGCGTAAAAATGCCCTGTGAAATCCTAAAGGTACTCATTGGAATTAGGGCCCATTTGCGCATCTTGGCTGCAAAAAAGTGTCACTCATGTGGTATCGCCGTACTCAGGAGAAGTAGGGCAATGTGTTTTGGGGTGTATTTTTATATATACCCATACTGTAACTGAACTGTAAGTTGGCTGGAACAAGCAATAAACAGTGTTGAAGAGACTTTGTTGTGTCCACGGCATTATGGTACCAAATATTAACCCTTTCAAGCCTGGAATTTTATTTTTTCCGTTTTGTGCTCCCTGCCTTCCCAGAGCCATTACTTATTTGTCTGCTTACATAGCCATATGAGGGCTTGTTTTTTGCGGAACATGTTGTATTTTCCAACGCCACCATTTAACATTGCATATGATGTAGTGGGAAGCGGGGAAAAAATTCCAAATGGGTGAAATTGCAAAAAAAAAAAAAGGAATTCCACCACAGTTTTACGGAATTTTTATTTTCAATGTGCGATAAAACTGACCAGTTACTTTTATTCTACAGGTCAGTACCAATCCGCGATACATTATATGTATATTTATTAGCGTTTTGACAGTGATAAAAAAATAAAAATCTGTTTTATTTTTGTCGCCATATTTTGACCCCTATATCTTTTTTGTAATTATGTATATGGAGCTGTATGGGGGCTCATTTTTTGTGGGGCGAACTGAACTTTTCATTGATACCATTCTGGGTGTGTATGACTTTTTGATCGCTTTTTATTAAATTTTTTGTAGAAAATGAAGTGACCAAAAACCGCGAATCGGCCATTTGGATGCTTTTTACCGTTTTGCTGCTTGCCATATGGGGAATATATTTTTATAATATGGGCGTTTTCACACATTGGGTCACCCATGATGTGTATTTTTTTAGTTCTTTCATTTTGGGAAAAGGAGGGTGATTTGAATTTTTTATTTATTTATTTATTTATTTTTAACACTTTTTTTTTTTTATAGTTCCCATAGGGAACAATAACAATCATCTGATTGCTATTATCATAGACTCCAATCTATGATGATTTCACTACTTTCCTATGGAGCCCTATTACAGGCAAGGGCTCCATAGAAATACTATACAGCAGGCTCCTGTCATTCACAAAGACAGGGGCTGCTGCATGTCATTCGACAACGCCCGATCGGTTTTCAGCGCTCTCAGATGCCGTGGTCAGGATTGACCACGGCATCTGAGGTTAAATAATCCGTGATCAGCATTACTGCCGTTTGTGGACATTAGCCGCGGGTGTCTGCTATAGGAATCAGGAGGCGGAGCGTCATCAGGCGTGACAGGGATGAAGGAATTGTCTCACTTCTGTAAATGGCATGTATCATGTAGTGAAAGTTAATACAAGGCACTTTCTAATCTATTGTCATTGTACATTTGCTTCCTTTGCTGGCTTGATTCATTTTTCCATCACATTATACTCTGCTTGTTTCTATTGTTACGACCACCATCCAATCGAGCAGTGGTGGTCGTGCTTAGAAACATAGAATGTGTCGGCAGATAAGAACCATTTGGCCCATCTAGTCTGCCCAATATACTGAATACTATGAATAGCCCCAGGCCCTATCTTATATGAAGGATGGCCTTATGCCTATCCCATGCATGCTTAAACTCCTTCACTGTATTTGCAGCTACCACTTCTGCAGGAAGGCTATTCCATGCGTACACTACTCTCTAAGTAAAGTAATACTTCCTGATATTACTTTTAAACCTTTGCCCCTCTAATTTAAAACTATGTCCTCTTGTAGCAGTTTTTCTTCTTTTAAATATTCTCTCCTCTTTACCGTGATGATTTCCTTTATGTATTTAAAAGTTTCTATATATCCCCTCTGTCTCTTCTTACTTCCAAGCTATACATGTTAAGGTCCTTTAACCTTTCCTGGTAAGTTTTGTCCTGCAATCCATGTACTAGTTTAGTAGCTCTTCTCTGAACTCTCTCCAAAGTTTCAATATCCTTCTGCAGATATGGGGCCAGATTTATCATTACTCTTGCAGTTCACTCCACTTTCAAAGAAGGCGTATGTGTATTTGAGTCAAGTCAAATTTATCATGGGCTCTTTCAGAGGTTGATAAATCTGGTGTATTTCTGGTTCCTAGTTGTATTTTGGCTTTGTCTTTGGAAAAGTCGCAATTTTAAAAAGTGATTTTGTCAAACATAAGCATGGTCATGAGTGGAGTGAGTTTGCGCAATTTTTGCGACTTTTTTGCGACTATTTAAAAAGTCGCAATAATAAATCTGTCTTGCAAGTGATTTACATACGACAAAACGCCCATAAACTTGGTTTTGGAGTGAGTGGCGTAAGTCTCCAAAAAGTCGCAAAAAATTGCGCAATTTGCCTTTTTGCGCAATTTTTTGCGACTTTTTCACTCCATTAAAGTGACTTTAGCTAATGATAAATCTGGCCCATGGTCTCCAGTACTGCACACAATACTCCAAATGAGGTCTCACTAGTGCTCTGTAGAGCGGCACTAGCACCTCCCTCTTTCTACTGTTAATGCCTCTCCCTATACACCCAAGCATTCTGCTGGCATTACCTGCTGCTCTATGACATTGTCTGCCCACCTTTAGGTCGTCTGATATAATGACCCCTAAATCCCTTTCCTCAGATACTGAGGTTAGTACTGTATCACTGATTTTATATTCTGCTCTTGGGTTTTTACACCCTAGGTGCATTATCTTGCACTTATCGACATTAAATTTTAGTTGCCAGATTTTTGACCATTCCTCTAGTTTTCCTAAATCCTTTTCCATTTGGTGTATCCTCCAGAACATCAACCTGTTCAATTTGTGTCATCAGCAAAAAGACACACCTTACCATTGAGGCCTTCTGCAATTTCGCTGATAAAGATATTAAACAATATGGGTCCCAGAACAGATCCCTGAGGTACCCCACTGGTAACAATACCATGGTCTGAATATACTCCATTGACTACAACCCTCTCTTTTCAGTGCTTGCACACTGAAGAAAAAAATGCCAGTCTGTGTACCCCTACTGATCCCGGCCACCAGAAAGGCTGGAGCTTTTTCCCATAGTGTGCAAGCATGGCCACCGCGGATGGATTGCAGAATGGTCATAACCGTGGAAACGAGCAGTGTATAATGTGATGGAAAAATGAATCAAGCCAGCAAAGGAGGCAATATGGACAATCACAATACATTAGAAAGTGCCTTGTATTCACTTTCTCTACATGATACATGCCACTTGCTGAACGGAGACAACCCCTTTAAGTTCTGTTTTTCTATTGCATCACATACCGTATTTTTCGCCCTATAAGACGCACCTGATTATAAGACGCACCTAGGTTTTTGAGGAGGAAAATAAAAAAAAGATTTTGAGTCAAAAGGTGTGCTTTTGGTGGGTTTTGACCTAATGATGGTCTGTGGATGACACTGTTATAGGCATCTGTGGATGGCACTGTTATGGGGATCTGTGGATGGCACTGTTATGGGGGATCTGTGGAGGACACTGTTATGGGGGATCTGTGGAGGACACTGTTATGGGGATCTGTGGATGGCACTATTATGGGGGATCTGTGGATGGCACTGTTATGGGGGATCTGTGGATGGCACTGTTATGGGGAAATCTGTGGCTGGCACTGTTATGGGGGAATCTGTGGCTGGCACTGTTATGGGGGAATCTGTGGCAGTGTAGCGGCCGGCGATACATCAGTTTCAGTGCAACATTCGTTTTATAAGACGCATCGGCCATTTTCCCCCACTTTTGGGGGAAAAAAGTGCGTCTTATAACGAAAATACTGTACTTATTTCAGTGCAATAAAATGCAATTAATTATTTAAAAATCATACGATGTGATTTTAACAGTTGAAGTGTACCTACGATAATAATTAGAGACCTCTCCATTCTTTGTAGGTGGGAAAACTTGCAAATATCGCCAGTGAATCAAATATGTAGTTTCCCCCACTGTATTTATTTAAAACTTCAATTGATTCTAAAAGAGAAAATAGAAGAACTGGTGAGAAACCCCTTCAGTCCCGGGCAACTTTTCACCTTAAATCCCAGGCCGATTTTTGCAGATCTGACATGTGTCACTTTATGTAGTAATAACTTTGGAACTCTTTTACTTATACAAGCCATTCTGAGATTGTTTTCTCGTGATACATTGTACTTCATGACAATCATAAGTTTGAGTCAATATATTTCACCTTTATTTATGAGAAAATCCAAAATTTACCAAAAATATAGAAAAATTCGCAATCTTCAAAACTTCTTCTATTTCTCTGCTTTTAAAACAGAAAGTGATACCTCATAAAATATTTATTTATTAACATTCCCCATATATCTACTTTATGTTGGCATCATTTTCTGAATATCGTTTTTATTATTTTAGGACATTAGAAGGCTTATAAGTTTAGAATAGGGCTGCATCAAATGATTATTTTAGCAATAGAGTATTATTTTTACGATTAATGGAGTACTCTGATAAGAAAAAGTGAATTAATAGACTGTTTTCCTTTATAAAAACTCATCAGACCCCCTGCCATCAGTCCCCAACACCCTTCGTTCCCCCTTTACGTTCAGCTCAAGTGCATCAGTTCCCCTCAGCGCCATCAGCTCCCCCGTGCCATCAGCTCCGTTTCCCTATTGCCTTCAGCTTCACTCCCCCAGTGCCATCAGCCCCTCCATTGCCATGTCTCCCACTCCCCCAGTGCCTCCATGCCACATGCCATCCATTGCCATGTGATGTCCCCCACTACCATCAGATCAGCCCCTCCATGCCATGTCCCCCTCTCCCCAGTGCCATCTGCCCCTCCATGCCATCCATTGCCAAGTCCCCCTCCCCCAGTGCCTCCATGCCATCCATTGCCATCTGTCCCCCTCTTCCAGTGCCTCCATGCCATCCACAATTTCCCCAAGTGCCATCAAATCAGCCCGTCCATGACATGTCCCCCAGCGCTATCAGCCCTTCTATGCCATCTATGTCCCTCAGCACCATCGCCCCTTCAAATCGCAGGTTCCCCCCCCCCCCTCCCCCCCGGCAGATTCGGGCCCCTGCTAACTTATACTTGCCTTTCCTAGCAGTTCGCTGTCATGGAGTCTGCAGGAGAAGGACCGCATCTTCTTCCCACTTCCCAGCATGCACTGGGCGGGACCTGACGTCACACACAGCGTCAGCCAGCGCGCTGACGATGTTTGCACGTAAGGCCCTGGCAGTGCAGTGTGGACGGGAGGCCACAAAGCTGTGAGTGAGAGGCTTCTCTTCACTCAGACTCCGTGGGCACGTGATTCTAAACGAATCCTCGATGCAGGGAACTGCATCAAGGATTTTTTTGCATCGATTACATCCATGAATTGTTGCAGCACCAATTTTTTAGCACCAATTCAGTCATAAAGTCATTTTGAGAGGCTTACATAATGGAAACCACCCATAAATTACCCAATTTTAGAAGCTACACCCCTCAAATTATTCAAACCTGATGTTACAAACTTTGTTAACCCTTTTTGGTGTTTTACACAAGAATTGAAGGAAAATCTCAAAATTTAAATTTTTTTGGTAGATTTTGGAGGCAGATTTTGCTAGAATGTTTTTTAGACACCATTTTGTAATTGGAGAGACCCTGACGTACCCCTACATTGGAAACCCTCAAAAAGTGACCCCATTTTGGAAACTACACCCCTTAAAGAATATGTAAAGGGGGTACTGACCACTTTGACCTCCTATGCGTTTACTGAATTTGGAAACACTTGGCTGTGAAAATGAAGTTTCATTTCTTCCAATGAAAATGTTGCTTTAGCCCCAAATTTTTCATTTTAACAAGGGGTAACAGGAGAAAAAGCACCCCATAATTTAGTTACCCATTTTTTTCCTGACTATTGCAACACCCCATATGTGGTGGTAAACTGTTATGGGGCACATGGCAGACTCACTAACGGAAGTAGCGCCATATGGCTTTTGCAGCGCAGATTTTGATGGATTGGTTTGTGGGTGCCATTGGTTTTTATTTTGTGAGTGATTGTCTTATGTGGAGGGGTCATTTTTTGCGGGATGAGGTGAGGTTTTCATTAGTACCATTTTGGTGTACATTATGTGAGGCAAGGCATTTTGGCAAAGTTTTTGAATTTTTTTTTTTTTACAGCCTTCACCTGAGGGGGCATATGTGATATTTTTATAGAGCAGGTTGTTATGGACACAACTTGTTGATCGCTTGGTGTTACACTTTTTGTGAGGCAAGGTGACCAGAAAATGGCTGTTTTGGCACTGTTTTTATTCTATTTTTTTAAGGCGTGGGATAAATCATGTGATATTTTCATAGAGCTCTTCAATACGGATGTGGCGATACCTAATATGTCTACTTTTCTCTTTTTTTTTTTTTTTTTTTTTTTTTTACAATATTTTTTTTTTTACTTTATTTTGGGAAAAGGATGTTTTTTTTTTTCAATTGAAACTTAATTTTTTTGTAAAACTTTATTTTTATTACTTCTTCTTTTTTAACTTTTTATTGTTTGTCCCACTCTGGGACTTCAACTTTTGGGGTCTGATCCCTTTAAGATGCATTACAATACTTCTGTATTGTAATGCATTGGCTGTAAGTGTAATACACTTGCAGCCTTCCTGCCTAGTGAGATCCAGGGGCTGGATCTCATAGGCTCACACAGATGGCAGCCACGATGCCTAAGGAATCCATTGGGCAGCGGTCCAAGCCATCGGTCCCCGTCACAGCAGCGTGGGACCCGATGGACACCCCGCACCCGCCAGGATACCGCACGTGCCGTGGTCAGCGCTGACTGCACTAGTGCAAGGGTTAATGCGCCGGCATACAGCAGGGATCCGGCTATCAGTGACTTCTGGACCCCTGCAGCTGATTGGGTGGGTGTAGCTACTGTGCCCGCCCGATCATAGCGCCGTAGCTGTACGGCGCTGGGATTTGTGACCCTGTTTCCAGCGCTGTCCATGTACGGCGTCAGTATCCTATGGGTTAATGGTCAGTGGCCAATTGTAAATAAACTGCCTGTGACAGGGCTCCATACACCATACCTATTCTTCAGTTAATTTGATCACACATCTGCCCCTCCGACCCCAGCGTGCCATTCTATCCGACACCAACGTCCATCCTCCATCCTCTCGCAGGTCTGACCAGGGGGCCCTCTGCGCTCACGTTCCTCTGCCATGGCTGCTGTGGGAGGGTGGGCGGGTAGGAGCAGTTCCAGCTCCATCAGCAGTAGCTTGAGTCTAGAGTCAGCTGATAAGCAGCTTTCTTTACCCTCCTAGTGAAGAAACTAATCACCAGCAGCAGCTGGAACTGGAGCAGGGCCTGAACCAGCAGGTCGTGGCATACTTGGACAGCACCCTGCCACCCCACATTGAAGATCAGCTGGACTACTGGGCAGCCAAACTGGATTTGTGGCCGCAACTGTCAGAGTTTGCCCTGGAAAAGCTGTTCTGCCCATCCAGTAGTGTGGCATCAGAGGGGTGTTTAGTGTGGCTGGGGCCATAGTTACCCCAAGAAAAACTCGCCTGTCCACCCAAAATGTGGAGAGACTGACTTTTGTCAAGATGAATCAGGTGTGGATCAGCCAGGATTTTTACCCACCAATTCCTGATGCATCAGACTATATCATCCATGGTGCCACACCAACACTTTGACAAAAGAGACAGGTTTCTTCTGGCTACCTGCCTCAGCTACTATTCTGATGCTGCGACCCACCTGATGCCACACATCTGATGCCAAGTGCTCCTTCTTACACTCACCATTGTCAGTGGGTACTGTTGTTGCCAACCACCTCCTCACTCTGTCACCGGGTCACTCTGTGGCCTCCTGATGCTGCTGCCACCTCCACACTAGTGATGAGCGGCATAGGCAATATTCGAGTCGTGATCTTCAGTCATTATTTACTTGATTGTGAAAATCAGCAATGTTATATATTCGCGATAAAAATTCGTAATTAGAATATTTGTGATCAACACTAAGGGTAGGCAACTTTCCTATTGGTTGCTAGGGATGTTGCCAAGTGCCGATATTCACGATAAATTCGCCATCAACACTATTCGCGAATATGAATATATTGCACTATATTCTAAATATTCACGAATTCTCAAAGTGGCGATAGTCGTAATTAAAATTCGCGATTCGACTATTTGATCACAACCCTACTCCACACTATTTCACCTTGCCACTCTGTGGCCTCCTGATGCTGCTGCCACCTCCACAGTATGTCACCTTGCCACTCTGTGGCCTCCTGATGCTGCTGCCACCTCCACACTGTCATTGTGCCAATGACTTTGTTATTAAGCCAGTCTGTGGTCTCCTCATTTATGTGTCATCTCTGTTTTGAATCCACTCCTGTTTTTTTTGGCATTAGCAACACTGATGGATTACTGACCAAATGCTGACCGGGTGAAGGCAGATGCTCGCCCGACAGGATCAGTTAATAATCAGTGACGTCAACACAAACTTACTGCTGACACTCCACTCTGTCGGGGGCTCTGCTTGTATAAGCGTTTAATAGAACAGGTTCTGTAGACATCTATGTGGAATCAGCTGACGACAGTGTAAAAGGAGTTCGCTTCTTCTTGGCGCTAACATCGACCTGTAAGGCTGAGTTCATATTTGACTTATTTGGTCAGTTTTGGCCCCGATTTTGCCCAAATAAGTGACATGTGCAGTGATTCTAAGAGTGACGCCTGTCATCTGCATGTCATACGGACACTCAGTATTATTTTACTACCAAAGCAGACTCCTATGCGTGTTACTGCAAGTCACAGTGTTCTACACCACTATAAAGGCTCTTTGCAGCCAGGAAATAGCCGTTTTTAATGAAATTAGCCTCAAATAAATTCGGATCGAACCAAATTGTTTACAAAAATTTGGTGAACCAGCTAAGCTGTTTCTACCCCGGACGAAGGCACGCCGAAACGTGTGTCGGGTAGCGCCATCCCGGCACACATACCTCCTAAAAGCTGGTGAGTTATTCTGTAGTATCCTGCTGTATTCATATGGTCACTTTGCATCTTAGTTATGCTCACAATGCAACATGTAATAGCGTACCTTTGTTATATGTAATAGTAGCAGGACAGACTAACCACCTGCTGTTTGTGGAGATATTTTATGTACGGTAAAAAAATTGTGAATCAGGTTTGTCATTGTGTTTAATTGAATTATGTAGATGTAATATGTCGGGATGGTGTCTCTTTTTTTCTGTCATGTAGACCTTCTCTTTCCTCTTCTCCTCCATTTAACCCAGACCACCATGACAAATTTTTTCAGCTGCATTTTGTCTCAACAGATTTTGTCACACAGACATGTTAGATTTCTTAATTTTTCCAACAACCTCTCCATCCTGGTCATTCTGCTGCCACTCTCAATACTATGCCCATTGTGCTCCCAATGCCCCAGGTACTTTACTGCTGAAAAAATAGTGACCCCAGTAGAAAAAATGTCCCCATAGTGTCTACAGCGATTATAAATGCCCCCTAGACTGCCCCCAGTAATAATAATACTAAAACCCTAGAATGTGCTCTCAGCTCCTTTATCGTGTCCCCTAATACATTCCTGTAATAGAAATGCCCCTACATTACCTCCCCAATAGTAATTTCCCCCCACACTGCCCCCCCAGTAGTAATTTCCCCCCACACTGCCCCCCCAGTAGTAATTTCCCCCCACACTGCCCCCACAGTAGTAATTTCTACTTAGTGGTCTTTTAAGTAGGATTTCACAAACAGATAAATATCTACCCCTCTTTTATTTTTTGTGTCCTACAGTATCTAAATGCAATTTAACCCTCCACATGTATTGCCCAGCCATGACTCTCATCCAGCCAGGTTTCTGTTTTGTCCACTACATCATAATCCATGCCTGTCATTAAACATTTTCAGTTCATCCATGGTTTTTGCTAGACTCCTTATATTCACTAACAGACTTTGGATATTACCAACAGCTCTGCTTTTTTGGTTGTAAAAAAGGCTCACTTGGATGGGTTACTCTCGGAGCGTAACACCCAATCATGCAGTGGATAGAGGTAGCCATGCAGCAAGGAAGAGTCTGGTTTAATGGAAAACTGGGCTCATTTATTTGTCAGCTACTGGCTCTACAGTAGAGATGGGCTGCACCTTAATGGGCAGGGTATATCTGTGCCGGGGGAAAGAATTGTTTGAGAGCTGGAGAAACTTTTAAACTGGATCTGTGGGAAGGAGGGTGGTAATACAGAAATGGGTCAGCAGCGGCGAAACAAGGAAGGTCCAGGCTTGAAGGTAAGTTTATAGCTTTTATTTATTCATAGTTTCCACAGATTATGCATTTCTGGGCTGGAACAGTCCTTTCCTCAGATCGAAAAGCATAATACAAAAAGGTACAAATACATAGTTTACATGGCCAGTTTTTGGAGGAAACCCCCCCCGAAGTAAACCTACTTAAGTAAGGGAACCTCCTATTGCACTCTAAGCAAACCACCTAGTGCACTCTAAGGCCTGGTTCACACCTGAACGTTTTACAGCGCGTTCCTATGCGCTGTAAAATGCTCAACAGGCGAAAACCCATGTTTCCCTATGGGCATGGTTCTTACCTGAGTGTTTTACAGCGCGTACGAACGCGCTGTAAAATGCCCTATGCCCAAAAAAGTACAGGAGCTTCTTTGGGGCGTATTGTCGCACGTATTGTGATTGACGCCAGAGTGGTCAATCACATGAATGTGCGTTTCCTATTTCCAAAAATGCGCTGTAAAACGCGTGTATCAAGTACGCTCAAGTGTGAACCTAGCCTAAAGGAAGTGAGCCCCATTGCACGCTAAAGGAAGTGAGCTTCTTATTGCACCCTAAAGTAACTAAATCCTGTATTGCACTTGAAATTAAGTGAACCCCTATATGATGTAGCATACAAATACAGAGTAACTGTAAAACACATTTTGACTGTGATGCTAACCAGTGAGGATCAAAAGTTAGTCACATTTGTCTCCTAGCTAGGGTTTAAAAATACATTTGTGTTATTAATGTTTCTATTTGGTCTTGAACCCAAAAACCTTTGGTTTGCAAGGCATCAATCTTACCATTGGTGTCACAGCTGCTATTTCTGGCTGTGACCTTCTGTCCATGCTCGTATAGCAGCTCCTCACTGCAGTTTCGTTTCTGTGTGTTCTTTGTGATTCTGTATGGGTTAACTCCCCTATGTTCCTATCAGGAGTTAATCCTCTCTGTCTGCTCCATGGGTGTGGCCTCTCTGCTGCACCCATGGAACCTGTATATGAGGCTGACTTTCCCTCAGTTCTGAGTCAGCTCTCCTGGTTTGTACTCTGTCTCCCATGCTGCTGACCCATGGGATCCGTGTCTGTCTGTCTGTGCTCTGTGGGTTCGCCTACTCGTTCATTGTTGTCTGTTTTCTATGTCTTGTTGCCTTTATCCTGATTTGTTAATGTTTTAGTCATCTTGTGTTTATTATGTCTTTGCCTTGCTTTGCTTTTCCTGTCTCCCCCGAAAGGGGGTCTGTCGTTCCTCTGAGGAGGTATGTTATCGTCTCGTGGTTATGCCCTCGGAGCAGCTCTCATGTTGCTGGTGCAGCGGTCATCGCCCGTGCAGCAACTCTCATGTTGCTGGTAGCCATGAGCTATGTCTGTGTTACGTTTTCGCCTCTTGGTTATGCCCTCGGAGCAGCCCTTCCGCTGCTGGTGCAGCGGGCATTGCCCGTGCAGCAACTCTCATGTTGCCCGCTAAACATGAGCTGTATATGTGTTATGTCTCTGTTCAGCAAGCCCTCGCTGCTGCTTGCCTTGCTGAAGAGTGCAATGGGCTAGGCCACGCAGTATTCCACTGGTGGAGCAAGACTTTCCCTGCTCATTGCCTCTCCTGGTTCCTTGCTATGAACCCTTGCTCGTGTTATCAGTTGTTTGTTTGTGTTCGCCTGTATATGTCATCTCTGCTTATGTACTGTTGGTACCTTCTGGTACCTGTTGTCCCTTCGTTCCGGTTGTCACTGTCCAGTTCACGCCCCAGAGGGGACCCTGGCAACTTCCTGCGGCTAAGCCTAACCCTACCATCTGGGGCCCTAGTGAATATCAGGAGTTCCTTAGTCACGCCCCTCTGGAGTATTACTAGACAGTGGCGCAGTGGGGGTTGTCTTTGGTTGTGCAATAAACTCTGATGTGACTGTGCCTGTTTGCCGTATGTTTGTTGCTAGACGACGCGAAGTCTCTCGCGGGACTTCCAACTCGTGACAATTGGCTTCTACAGTTTTATCAGCTTTCGCAAGTAAGTAAAATGACAATTTTTTTCAGCAGCATTTCAGAGAAGTAAACTGCCTATTATTGCAACTGCACATACTGTTCTGTCCCAGCACTGGGAGATTCATTTTAGTATCATTACAGATCATATCTGCTGTATTTCTGTGATTTAGGTAACAGCACCGTCTAGCGGTGGTAAAATGTACTGCACTTTGTTTTCTTGTTAATAAAGATTATTGCTTTGTGGGAGGTGCTAAGCATTGTGGGTAGCGCAAGGCAGTCTGGGAAGGAGAAGCCCAGTCTCCATGTTACAGGACATCAGCAGAGCTGTCGCCTATATATCTTCTCTTTAAACTCCATAATTTTTGTAAAAGTTTATCTGGTGAGAGAAATCTACCTCTGTCTCAGGGATATTATGTTATGCAGTGCTGTTTAGCTAGGTATAAGTGTTACTCAGGGAAGAAGTTGTTATATTGTTAGATGTTAGACATGCAATCCATGTATAGGCCGCCATTTTGGACATCTGCTCAGTGTTATGCAAATGTTAGAATACATGCTGTTCTATAGTTTCTGCTAAAACATGCTATGCTATATAATTATACATGTTATTTGTGTTCTTATAGTTTTACCACAATTCACAATCCTGTTGACCAATAAACAAGTTAGACTACAGAAAACAGTCCTCTTATTTGAAAGACCGGAATGGTTTATGCTGAATGACTGCACACTGTGTGAACTTGTATGAAGACAGAACATATACTATAGAGCTATAGGCTCAGCTGTAGTCCGCTATGGACTTTCTCTGGCTGTTTGATTTTATCATACAAATAAAAAGTAAATCTATAACTCATTCTAACTTTGACCCTGATCTATAAAGAAAGTCAGACATCAAAGTCAAACTCGGATGTAAGAGTGAGATATCGATGTCAGTCAGGTGTTAGTATTTTGCCTCACACTGTCATTATTCTGATACTTGACTATATCTGACTATGTTCTAAAATGAACACTGAAGTCCAAATCACTATTTTATTTTATTGCTGCTCCTGTCTCCTTGCTGTCGGTGCTCAGAGCTGCATTAAAATACATTCTGGACTCTCCATTTTGTTAGCACAGCATATCAGTCTGAGCTATCTATTTCAGTGCACCTTGTACTGCAGATAATAGTACAAGATCATGATGACAGATTCCCTTTAACCTCTTCTTGACCAGAGCTGTACATGTACTGCGCTGCGGGATGTGACTTGTCGCCCAGCTCCGTATATGTACAGCGCTCTGATCAGGCAGGTGCAGAAACTCCATCCCTCCCCATCCCAATCTGGTTCCCCACTCAGTTATAAAGTGATTTTGAGGGCCTTAAATAATAGAAACCACCCATAAATGACCCTATTTTTTAGAAACTACACCCCTCAAATGATTCATAACTGATATTACAAACTTTGTTAACTCTTGAGAATTACATGCAGCTACATTTTGCAAAAACACATCTGAAGTCTCCCAAAAGCATGTGGGAAAAGGTGTTATGGTCTGATGAAACCATGGTTGAACTTTTTGGCCATAATTCCAAAGATATGTTTGGCGCAAAAAACACTGCACATCTCTAAAGAGCACCATACCCACAGTGCAGCATGGTGGTGGCAGCATCATGCTTTGGGGTTGTTTTCTTCAGCTGGAACTGGGGCCTTAGTTAAGATAGAGGGAATTATGAACAGTTCCAAATACCAGTCAATATTGACACAAAACCTTCAGGCTTCAACTAGAAAGCTGAACATGAAAAGGAACTTCATCTTTAACCACTTGAAGACCACAGGTTTATACCCCCTAGTGACCAGGCCCTTTTTACAAATCCGCACTACACTACTTTCATTGTTTATTGCTCCGTCATACAACTTACCACCCAAATGAATTTTACCTCCTTTTCTTCTCACTAATAGAGCTTTCATTTGGTGCTATTTCATTCTTGCTGACATTTTTACTTTTTTGATATTTTACTTTTTTGACGAAATTTTGCAAAAAAATGACTTTTCACTTTCTGTTGGAAAATTTGCCAAATAAAACGACATTTCTCTATACATTGTTCTACATGTCTTTGATAAAAAAAAATTCTATAAGTGTATATTTATTGGTTTGGGTAAAAGTTATAGTGTTTACAAACTATGGTGCAAAAAAGTGAATTTCCGCACTTTGACTTTCTGAGCACCTGTCCTGTTTCCTGACGTGCTACAATGCCCAGACAGTAGAAACACCCCATAAATGACCCTATTTCGGAAAGTAGACACCCTAAGGCAGGGATGCTCAACCTGCGGCCCTCCAGCTGTTGTAAAACTACAACTCCCATCATGCCCTGCTGTAGGCTGTTCGGGCATGCTGGGAGTTGTAGTTTTGCAACAGCTGGAGGGCTGCAGGTTGGGCATCCCTGCCCTAAGGTATTCACTGATGGGCATAGTGAGTTCATGGAAATTTTTATTTTTTGTCACAAGTTAGCGGAAATTGATTTTTTTTTTTTTCAAAAATTTCATTTTTCGCTAACTTATGACAAAAAATAAAAACTTCCATGAACTCACTATGCCTATCAGCGAATACCTTAGGGTGTCTACTTTCCCGGAATGGGGTCACTTGTGGGTATTTATACTGCCCTGGCATTTTAGGGGCCCCTAAACGTCAGAAGCAGTTTGGAATCCAAATGCGTAAAAATGTCCTGTGAAATCCTAAAGGTACTCATTGGATTTAGGGCCCCTTTGCGCATCTTGGATGCAAAAAAGTGGCACACATGTGGTATCGCCGTACTCAGGAGAAGTAGGGCAATGTGTTTTGGGGTGTATTTTTACATATACCCATGCTGGGTGTGAAAAATATCTCTGTAAATGACAACTTTTTCCATTTTTTTTATACAAAGTTGTCCATTTACAGAGATATATTTCTCTCACCCAGCATGGGTATATGTAAAAATACACCCCAAAACACATTGCCCTACTTCTCCTGAGTACGGCGATACCACATGTGTGCCACTTTTTTGCAGCCAAGGTGCGCAAAGGGGCCCTAAATCCAATGAGTACCTTTTAGGAGGGCATTTTTCTTCTCTCGCTTTAGGGCCCCTAAAATGCCAGGGCAGTATAAATACTGCACATGTGACCCCATTTTAGAAAGAAGACATCCCAAGGTATTCTGTGAGGGGCATGGCGAGTTCATAGTGTTTTTTTTTTTTTTTGGTTTTTTTTTGTTTGTTTTTTGTCAGCGGAATTAGATTTTTTTCTCACAAAGTCTCCCTTTCCGCTAACTTGTGTCAAAAAGGTCAATCTTTCATAGACTCAATATGCCCCTCAGCAAATACCTTGGGGTGTCTTCTTTCCAAAATGGGGTCATATGTGATGTGTTTGTACTGCCATGGCATTTGAGGGTCTCTGCAATCATTACATGTATGGCCAGCATTAGGAGTTTCTGCTATTCTCCTTATATTGAGCATACATGTAATGCGATTTTTTTTTTTTTTCCGTTCAGCCTCTGGGCTGAAAGAAAAAATGAACGGCACAGATTTCTCCATTCGCATCGATTGATGTGGATGAAAAAATCTCTGCTAAAAAATATGCAAGAAGAAAAAAAAGGGGCTTGGCAATTGCCAGGAAATAGGGGCTCCGCCCAAACATCCATACCCACTTCAGCTCCTATGTCCTGGAAAACGTGATTTCTCCATTCACATCGATCAATCGATCGTTGTGGAGGAAGACACCTTTGCCAGATTTTTATACAAAGTGTTTGCCAAAGCATATGAACTCCAACACCTCTCCTCAGCTCATATGCCTGGGCAAATGTACCTGTAGTGCAGAGGAGAAATCTCGTCTTGCAGCGCCGCATACACCCGACTTCACGTGTCTTCTGACAGCAGCGCAATGCTTCTCTCAGAATGCACATCAGTGCTGCAGCTGGCTCTTTGCTTGATCCACCTAGAAGGTAAAAGAAAGAAAAAAACCAGGCAGCAACGCAATAATTTTATTAACATTAACTTTATAGAACATTAGAAACCGAACGTTAACTTGAACATTTGAAACATAACTTGAACTTTTTTTGCTTACCTGTGGATTTAATTTTTTTTTTTACCTTAAGGCCTCATGCACACGGCCGTGAAACACGGCCGATGCATGGACCGTTGTATCTCGGCCTGGCATCCATCTGACAGCAGGAGCGCACGGCGTCACTGGTTGCTATGTTCCACGGCTGTGTGCATGAGGCCTTAGAGGATAAACCTCTCCTTCCCCGTGGGACAATGTGCAAAGAGCAAATCACCCAGAGATGTGGCGAAGTACATTATGCACTTGTCCCAGGTGAAAGGAGAGGTTTGCAGCAGCTCTGTGTGAAAGGGTCCTAAGGGCCCTTGCACACTGAGCTGCTAGCTCACGTATGGTGATCGCAAGGGCGCCCGTCCTGACTTCTCCCGCATAGACGGGTCGCATAGCATCATATTGATTTATGATGCTATGTAATCCTTACAGTTCTGGAATGTATTGGATAGCACTGGCAGCAGCAGTATGCCAGTGCTATCCAATGCATTCCAGAACTGTGAGGGTTACATAGCATCATAAATCAATATGATGCTATGCGACCCCGTCTGGCGGGAGAAGTCAGGACGGGCGCTCCCTGCGATCACCATGCGTGAGCAACGCTCGTGTGCAAGGGCCCTAAGACCCTTGTGTGCCTGGCCTGTGTCTTGCAATCCCTATGCTAATAATGTACCTGGGTGTGATACTTGCGGAAACACTCCCCTATGCATAGCGCAGGCTGGTCAGGACAAAAAACGGTGGTGTCATGCCTTAGTACACTCCTGCTACAGACACGACATCTTTTTCTTGGGGAACGGTGGCTTGGGGTACCAGGGAAGACACTAGGGAAGTGTCTCTCATGTAGCCGGCTCACTACATCAGGGACTTGGGGCATAGAACCTCCTGGATACAGGAGTTCCGAAATGATCTCTTCCTGGAATTTAAGGAAGGATCCCGTTCTCCCAGCCTTACTGTAGAGAACATAACTGTTATATATGGCCAATTGAATCAAATATACAGACACCTTTTTATACCAGCGTCTGGTGCGTCGGGAAACTAAATATGGAGCCAACATTTGGTCATTGAAGTCCACCCCTCCCATGTGGAGATTATAATCGTGGACTGAGAGGGGCTTTTCAATGACTCCTGTCGCCCGTTCTATTTGGACAGTCGTGTCTGCGTGAATGGTGGACAGAAGGTAAACGTCCCTCTTGTCCCGCCACTTCACCGCGAGCAGCCCTCTCCCCGTGCAAGTCGGGTAATAATGAGCTGTTAGGGAAGCCCCGGCGACTAGGCGCGCGGTGCCACAGCATTGGATTCCGACTAGATGTAAGTGCCGAAGAGGGCCACACTTGTGTAAAAATTGTCCACGTATAAGTGGTAACCCTTGCAGACTAAGGGTGACACCAAGTCCCAGACAATCTTGCCACTGCACCCCAGGTAGTCAGGGCATCCGACCGGCTCCAGTTTTGAGTCTTTTCCTCATAGACCTTAAAGCGATATGTATAGCCTGTGGCCCTTTCACAGAGCTTATACAATTTGACCCCGTACCGGGCGCGCTTGCTGGGGATGTACTGTTTGATGCCAAGGCGCCTGGTGAATTGTACGAGGGACTCGTCTATGCAGATGTTCTGTCTGGGGGTATACGCATCTGCAAATTTGGATGACAAATGGTCTATGAGGGGCCGAATTTTATGGAGCCGGTCATAAGCAGGGTGGCCTCTTGGATGACAGGTTTCATTGTCAGTGAAATGCATAAAGCGCATGATGACCTCAAACCGTGCCCTGGACATTGCAGCAGTGGGCATGTAATGTTTTGGGTCTTTAGACCAATATGACCGCAATACATTTTTTTTAGTTATGCCCATGCTGAGGGTAAGGCCCAAAAATGTTTTAAATTCGGATACGGTGACTGGTTTCCACCGGAAAGGCTGGGCATAGAAGCTTTCCGGATTGGCGGTTATATATTGTGTGGCGTATCGGTTGGTTTCTGAACGCGGTGGCTGCGACGGGGGAGTTGGGTGCACGTGCCACCGTACCAGTAACTGCCCTTCTGGTGCTCGCCACTTCACCAGGGAATACGGCAGTGCTGGTAGAAGGTCCAGGATGTGCTGCGCTGCCGGTGTATGCCGCACCATAAAAAGGTCAGCGCTAGCACCACTCTGCTGCATATGAGGCTCATCACGCAGGATATGCGAAACACTGACATGGGGTCGGGTACGCCTGACCGTAGCAGGGACCTCAACCTCGTCATTTTCGCTAGCGGTTAGAGTGCCACTGCTGTCCCCATCGCTTTCATCCATCACGGCCAGAATCCTGTAGGCCTCTTCAGCGGAATACCCCTTTTTTGCCATTTTGGAGTAACTAAATTTAGGGGGTATTCCTCTGAGACTACCCTGGAAAAAGAGCACACCTACCTAGTAAAAGGGAGTGCTTGCGAAGTAACGCTGCGATCGCTAATAAAGATCCAATAACTCAAAAGTGATCTTTTATAGCGGTGCAGAGATTTTACTGTGTTTTTGCAGTGATCAGAAAAAAACAATTTCTGTCACTGCGGTGGGCGGACTGAACGCAAGTGTGCGCAGAAGATCAGGCCTGATCAGGCGAACAATGCTTTTTTTTATAGAGCATAAAGTGACCCTAATGTACTGATATAGATCTGATTGCGATCAGTCTTAATGATTTACAGATACTATATTAGTATTAGTGCTGATAAGCGACAGTGATGACGCTAATCAGCGACTAATAAGTGACTGTGCTGTGCGGTGGGCTGGGCGCTAACTACCTAACAAGTAGCTAACTACCTGACTGTGATTAGGGACCCTTATAGGGGGGGTGATCTATGACAGGGGGTGACAGAGGGTGATCAGGGGTTTATATGGGTAATCAGTGGCTACTAAGGGGCTAATAACTGACAGAGGGGGGATAATGTATGTGTGGTGATTTGGTGTACTTACTGAGCTGCCTGTGTCATCTGGTGGTGGATCCAGCAAAAGGGATCACCAGAGGACCAAGCAGGACTTCTATCAGGCAGCTATTTTGTAAATAGCGTCTGATATCCGATTTTCATAGGGCGATTAAAAATTACAGCCTGCCAGCCAATGATCGCGGCTGGCAGGCTGTAGTTTCACTTCTCTTCTGTGCGTCACAGTGAGCGCGCGTTCATGTGAAAACTCGGGTCTCACGAGATGACGCCGATAGGCGGTAGTGAGACCTGAGAGAGCCGCCGCGCTGACTCCCATCGGCGTTAGCGTGGCTGCAAGTGGTTAAGCATGACAACGACCCAAAGCATAACATAGTATATAAGACCGAAAAAGACATTTGTCCATCCAGTTCGGCCTGTTTCTACAAGTTGATCCAGAGGCAGAAGCCAATTTCCCCCTTAGAGGGGAAAAATTCCTTCCCGACTCCAATCAGGCAATAAGAATAACTCCCTGGATCAACAACCCCTCTCTAGTAGCTATAGCCTGTAATATTATTACACTCCAGAAATACATCCAGTCCCCTCTTGAATTCCTTTATTGTACTCACCATCACCACCTCCTCAGGCAGAGAGTTCCATAGTCTCACTGCTCTTACCGTGAAGAATCCTTTTCTATGTTTGTGTACAAACCTTCTTTCCTCCAGACGCAGAGGATGTCCCTCGTCACATTCATGGGGATAAATAGATGATGGGAGAGATCTCTGTACTGACCCCCTGATATATTTATACATAGTTATTAGATCTCCCTCAGTCGTCTTTTTTCTAAAGTGAATAACCCTAATTTTGATAACCTTTCAGGGTACTGTAGTTGCCCCATTCCAGTTATTACTTTAGTTGCCCTCCTCTGAACCCTCTCCAGCTCTGCTATGTCTGCCTTGTTCACAGGATCCCAGAACTGTACACGGTACTCCATGTGTGGTCTGACTAGTGAATTGTAAAGTGGTATGACTATGTTCTCATCACTGGCATCTATGCCCCTTTTAATGCAACCCAATATCTTATTGGCCTTGGCAGTAGCTGCCTAACACTGGTTTTTGCAGATACATCCAAATCAACAAAGGAATGGCTTCACCATTAGAAGATAAAGTTTTAGAATGGCCCAGCCAGAGCCCACACCTGAATCTGATTGAAAATCTGTGGGGTGATCTGAAGAGGGCTGTGCACAGGAGATGCCCTCGCAATCTGACAGATTTGGAGTGTTTTTGCAAAGAAGATTGGGCAAATCTTGGCAAGTCAAAATGTGCCATGCTGATAGACTCATACCCAAAAAGACTGAGTGCTGTAATAAAATCAAAAGGTGCTTCAACAAAGTATTAGTTTAAGGATGTGCACACTTATGCAACCCTATTTTGTTTTTTTATTTTTTTCTTTCCTCTACCTAAAAGATTTCAGTTTGTTTTTCAATTGAGTTGTACAGTTTATAGGTCACATTAAAGGTGGAAAAAGTTCTGAAATGATTTATCTTTGCCTAATTTTTTTACAGCACAGAAACCTGACATTTTAACAGGAGTGTGTAGACTTTTTATATCCAATATATATATATATATATATATATATATATATATATACAGTCATGGTCAGTAAATAAAATGAAATATTTTTCATCTGTCTCTGTGTCTTCTCTCTCTCTCTCTCAATAAGAAAGTTTGCGTCTAATTTTTATTCTCTACTGCATTACCTTTATGGTTTTGGATGTTTATAGATGAATAATCACACTCAAAACTGCATGGAAAATATTGATGCATGAATTCTACACCCTAACCTCCTCCAGTAATCGTTTTCTGATTTCCTCTCGTTTCAAATCCTGCTGTAACCTTTTCTTATTTCCCTGTATAATGGTTCAGCCTTGCCACCAAAATACAAGTTCTCTATTACCACAATACATCCTATCAATGTACCATAAATAATGAAATGTTAAATTATATTTCTCTGTTATAAATTTTCCCAAGAAAATATTCATCTAGTCATGCAATATTCTTTTTGTTCTCTGCAGAATTTGGCTGAAAAAAGGGTCATGATGCAACTCAATATGAAACTTTGCTGTCACAACAAGCCCAAAATCTGCATAAATCAGGGATGGAAGTTCAAGCACTTCAAGAAAAATTGCAGGAGTCTAAGGATATTATCAAGGTATTTACTTTCACCCTTCAATATTGTCTTATTAAACATTAATCAACTCTTCTACTTTATTGATAAGCATCTATAAATATCCTCTAAGGGTCAGGCTTTTCCATGTATCTCTGATTGTTGCTGCAATATTTTCTTAGTTCTCTCTGATATGTACTCTCATGTGAATGAAAACTGGACTTTTATGAACATGCCCATTGAAGTTTTCTACGATTAACTAATTGATATACATCAGTTGTATCAAGTCAGCTCATTTGTGCCTTAGCCAAATTTAAAGGGTTTATCCAGTAAATGATAATGATGACCTATCCACAGACTAGTTAATCATTATCACATCGGCAGGGGTCTGAGTCCCGGCACCCCAGCCGATAAGCTGTTCCAGGCACTCACAGAAGCTCCAGTGATCACTGTAACCTCCTGGACACTTGGCAAGCACAGTGCCGTACATAGAATAGTGGCTGTGCTTGGTATTGCAGCTCAGTCCCTTTTACAACAATGGAGCTGAGCCTTAGCTAGGTCATTTGACTGATATACAGTAACGTCACATGGCCTAGAAAGAGGCTGCTGTGCTCACCCCAGCTGATCGGCTGGGGTTCCAGTTGTCAGATCCCTGCCGATCTGATCTTGATGACCTATCCTGAGAATATGTCATTAATATTATTTCAAAGGTAATCCCTTTGCTGATGGAAAATCTGTGCAGCGGGCCCCACCGTGGCTCACTGGTACCTTGCAGCTTTGGGATCCTAGTTTCAAATCCAACCAAGGGCAACATCTGCATGAAGTTTGTATGTTCTTCCGGTGTTTTTGTGGATCTCCTCCGCGTACTACTTCAAAGACATACTGTTCGGGAGTCTAGATTGTGAGCGTCACTGGGGGACAGGAAGCAATGATTATGGCTGTAACCCGCTGTAGAATATGTCAGCTATGGTAAGTAAGATAAATACATAATACATGTGTGTCACATACAGTTTCATAATTCATTTTTTTCTACTAAAAGGAAAAAACACTTGAGTTGGACATACAGTATGTGGAATTTTAGTTGATCGGTGATTGAGAATCAACTATTGATGCTGTGTGTTGAATGTGCTTTATTTGAAATTATGTTGACTCCTCTGTGGTGATTGTGTTTTCACATAATAATGTACCCTTTTCTTTCTGCAATACAGACACTACAGGAATCTCAGCATCAGCTGACAAGCAATTTAAATAATGCTGAAGAACTAACACACAATCAAGAATGTCTGTTGCAAAGCCTAAGGGATTCACTTCAGAGCAGAGACAATGAGGTGGGTCATTTCCTGACAGGCATTTTCTTAACGTCTATTGTGCACCTTTTCCAAGGAGAGGACATTTTTATGAAGATATTGGGAGTAATTTGATGATGATTGCTTTCAGTTCCTTCTGTATTCGTCTGAATTTTGATAATATTTGAAACATATGGTAACACACATAAACTCCAGTGTGTCCAGATAATTGTGCAAAGATAATTTAACAAGATTTATAATACCTGCAAAATCCATTAAAAAAGTCACTACAGTACTGATAATGTTTAAAGGGGTTCTCCAGGAAATATTTCAAACGGCCACCAGCAAGCTGTCCTAGAATGTGAGCAGGTGGTTGCCTCCACTTGCAGAGTTACCTAGGAAGAGATGATGGGGCAGGGCCTCACTACATATTACACTCTGGCACTTTGGCACATTTATATACTACATATTGGAGTGTTTTCCCTGTCAAGCTGCTCAGCCGTGATGGCATATCATAGTGAGGAACACATCATTACCGTCTATTGAAGAGCAGTGTCTAGGCAGATCTGCAAGTAGTGGCAACCAGTCCTACTCACATTCTAAGGCCTCATGCACACGACCGTGTGCCGGCCGGTCCCATGCTGTGGACCGGAAATTGCAGTCCGCAATGCACAGGCACCAACCGGATCTGAATCTGCATTCACTCCTTTTTGTGGTGCGGAGGCACAGACAGAAACCCTACGGAAGCACTCAGTAGTGCTTCCATAGGGTTCCGTTCCTCTGTTCTGCACGACCTTCCAGATTGTGGACCTATTCAATTGACCCCCTGTTTGCAGCCCACAATACGGGCACAGCCGGACAAAAGCAGTGTGCATGAGCCCTAAGAGAGGTTTTTGGTGGCCATTTTAAATCATTCCTGGAGATCCCTTTAAAACCTGCATACAATATGTTACAGAGCAGGAGGAGCTAAGCAGACTAATACATAGTTCGATAGAAAAGTTTTGGTAAAATGTGTAATTTATTCATTTAAACCTCTGCTCTACAGAATCGGATTTGTCATGAATTTCAAACATTCTTCTAAACAAAACCAAAGTTTTTGTGATTTGGACAAATTGCGCAAATTGACGACTGCTATTAACATTTCTGATTCTGTACACTAGTGAGGAAAATAAGGCAGGAGGATGAAGTTGTGGGGCCCTTACAGACATGCTTAACCACAATGCTTTTCAAAAGCCTGACAGCCTATCAGGAGGGAGGATATTGGCTGGTCTGTCATCCTCTGCTAGCTCTGAAGCACAGACGCTGTTGGGAGCTCAGCCATTGATATGACAGGACGTGTCTGTCCTATCTGCATTAGACATACAAGAAGCCATTTAGGGTCTTGCAGTTACAGTGTGAGATATATTTAGTTAGGTAGATTGAATTTCTGGGTAGAAAGTTGGGTTTTATCATTAGGGACAGTAACAGTGTCTGCAGTCAGGACCTGAGCTGATCATATATAGACTTCTGCAATGCACAAAGATCATTTAAAGAGACAGTACTTTTTATGTGCAGAAGCCAGCCTTTTCCTTTGCAAACACGTGTTACAAAGCTTCTACAGTTCATAAGTGTGCAACAAGCATATTTCTGAGCATCACCAGCAGCATATATTTCACAGTTTATGCTGCGTAATTGCACCTTTTCTTTCTAAAAACCTGTTGCAATTTTTCTACCATTTATAAATTTGCAAATAATCAGTTTTAGTACGTCAGTAGCAATGTACAGTTTGGTCTCCTATACTAACGTGTGTGTGTGTATAAACACAAGCAGGTATCTACCCCTGTTAAGTCATTATTTTTGCACAACTTGTTTAGAACAAGCCACTGCTTTTTCTCCTACTGTGTGTGTATAAACATGTGCCCCCAATGTAGTACCCGTTTTGGAATGTTTTTTTCTTCTTCTTCATTTTAACCCCTTAAGGACCCTGCCATTTTTCACCTTAAGGACCATGCCATTTTTGGCTAATCTGACATGTCACTTTATGTGGTAATAACTTTAAAACACTTTTACTTATGCAGGCCATTCTGAGAATGTCTTCTTGTTACATATTGTACTTCATGACAGTGGTAAAATTGAGTCAAACAATTTCATTTTTATTTATAAAAAAAAATCAAATTTACCAACAATTTGGAAAAATTAGCAAATTTCCAAATTTAAATTTCTCTACTTTTATAATAGATAGTAATACCTCCAAAAATAGTTATTACTTTACATTCCCCATATGTCTACTTCATGTTGGGATCATTTTGTGAATGCCATTTTATTTTTTCGGGACATTATAATGCTTAGAAGTTTAGAAGCAAATCTTGAATTTTTTTTTCGAGTCGAGTAAAACTTTGGGATGAGGGCGTGATGACGTGAACACCCACGTCGCGCTCTCCCCCGCTCTCCCTCCCTCCCCGTCTCCGATGCAGCGGGAACTTTGAGCGAAGAACGCCGACGAAGCATGCTGCCTGCTTAGTGAAGCCTCGGTGGAGCCTCCTCTGTGCTTTCAGCGTATATTCTACCTCCTGCTTGCTGCCTGCTGCTGGTTGCCTCCGTCCCTCTTCCTCTCTCTGTTGGCGTGATCAGGTGTGGCTCGGTGGATTCCCTCTCCTGCCGCGACTGCCCGGCTCTCCCTCGGTCCTCTCCTCTCCTTCTCGCTCCGTTCCTGCGCTGGACGTGTTGCCTCCTCCTGCTTCGACCGTGCTGGCCTTGGTCTCCCTCGGTCCTCCTCCTGGTTCCTCTCCGTTCTGCTGCTCCTCCACGTCCCTTGCTGCACGCGCTGTCTTCCCTTGGTGTGCCCGTGTGTGTCGGCTCCTGCTCGTCCGCTGTGCTGGGCTGTGCTGTCTGCTTCTGCCTGTTCTTTCCTGGGACTTGGACTTGTTGAGTGAGGACGCCTGGGATTGGACATCAGACATCTGACACGTGAGAAATTTAATAAGGAACGTGTGTACTGTATTTGCTTCTATTTGTAAATATCTAGGTATCTCTGCTGGGGCCCCAGGAATTACTCACTTGGACACTGTAAGCACAGGACAAA
>JAKVIS010000558.1:0-63950 GCA_033119425.1 Bufotes viridis | reverse complement strand
GGTACATGTGAAAGCGCCCTAATACCACTGAAATAAAAAATACACTTACAATATAATAAACTATAAAGGTAAAAATCATGGCGCATTAGCTCCAATGTATGTTATATATTGAAATAAACCTGCGAGGTGCAAGTGTTAATTCCATTTTAGGCTCTATCTTTTTACTAAATAAGTTTGAATTTGAGAAACAGGAACAACAGTATGAAACCAGGTACAATGACTGGCAGGGCTGCCCGAGCCTGAGTAGACGGATACCTGATCCACTGCAGCATTCCAGAGCTACAGCACCCTTTCTTAATATACAAATGAGGTCTAAGGTCTGTCGAGGTTAGGCCCAAGCCACTGTGTGGACCCCAGCGTCTCTGCTCAGTGGACCCTAGTATCTCTGCTTTGTCAGCCGCTGCCCCTCCAGGGAAATGCTATATATATCAAAAGCATGCGCAGCAAATATGCCATTCTGTGGTTCACCCGTTGTCTCCTACAAGGCCGCTGCGGAAGCCTAAGCTGACATTGGAGCCGCACTATCATCGGCCCTTGGGAATCTGCACAGTATATTCTACGTCATACAATAATAACCGATCAGCACCAACATGAGCCAACCAGGAATTTAAGAAATTCTCTAGCAGTTACTTCCGATGACCACAGCTATTACATGTGGTCACTGGTACACAAACATGGGAATTTGTCTTAGGCCTCTTGCACACGACCGTATGGCTTTTTCAGTATTTTGCTGTCCACAAAAAACGGATCCGCAAAAAATAAGGAGGACGTCCATGTGCATTCTGTTTTTTGCAGAATGGAACAGCTGGCCGTTATGCGGACAATAATAGGACATGTTCTATCTTTGAACGAAACGGAAGGCATAAGGAGTACCTTCCGTTTTTTTTTTTTTTTTTGCGGATCCATTAAAATGAATGGTTCTGTATACGGAACGCAAACAGAAAAAAAAACGTTTGTGTGCAAGGGGCCTTAACCGAAATTTCTGAAGTCTGTTTTGCATTGTCATTTTGTTATGTCAAGTTTATCAAATATCACATGTTTGCCACATTTTTAAATACGTGTAGAGTTTTTGTCATCCCCACCCGCTGGAGTGACACTGTAACATCTGTGTGACTTTTTAATTCTGACCTACACCTCATTAACATCGCTAACCACAAACACTTTAAAAATGGTGTAAGTGGTGAAGCATATTTTTGTAAAGTTGTAAAAGCCCTGTGTGTCCTTTCAAAGCCTAAATTCTGGAGTGTAAGACCTCATAATGACCCCCCTCACCCGTGATCTTTAAAGGTATTGTTTTAATTACAATATTCATAGAATATTTTGGGCTCTTTTTCATTTTGGCAGTACTATACCATTGAATATTAAATACAAAATATTGTCCTTCTGTAGCAGTCAGCACAAGGAGATGAATCTCATACATACAGATTTACTGCTATTGGATTGTGTTATCTGTTAATATAATAGTAAATTGTAGACTTTGGATGACAGTAGGACAGCTCTATTGTACTTTTAATAAGCCTAGCTAAAGATGCCCTCAAAAGAGCATGGCACTCATCAGTGTAATGTATGAAGCTCTAAGGCTCGCTTCACATATATTAGTTGTGTCCGGCCAGCTACTTTAGGCCAGGAACCGACACAACTGATATATCTGTGTATTGCATGTCAGTGCACAGGTCCTGCATCTATACTGATGGCGCCGGACAGAAACACTGGCTTGAGCTCAGTTCCAGCATTTTCTGCTTCACACCAGAAAACTGAAGCGGATCACCTGATATTGTGAAGGGACCCTAGTTGAGTCACTGATTCCCCTTCTCTCTCTCTGGTTGCAATGATGGCCTGACTGAGAAAGTCAAGCAAGCCAGGCTGTCTGCTGTCCAGACAAAGAGGAAGTTAAAGAGCCAGGACAGGAAGTTGAATACATGGAGTGACTTAAAAAAATTATATCTAAAAAACCATCCAACAATTTTTTTTGTAAATAAACAAAAAAAAACATATGCTATTCACAGACTGTTAATATGCGATTAAAAAAAAAAACATGTTGACGGCAGTGTCCCTTTAATCACTAGAAAGAAAAAGGTATGAGACGATGCTGAATGGGGAGTCTAAGGCTACGTTCACACGACGACATTTGTCGCATGGCAAATAGGACACAACTTCACTGCAACATTTGTCGCGCGACAATTTTTATAATGGGAGTCTATGGTGTCGCATTGCTTCTTGAATGGATTTTTTGCGACTGTTGCATCGCACTCGCAGCATGTTGCATGTCGCAATGCGACACGATAGACTCCCATTATTAAAATTGTAGCGCGATAATAGTGCGAAAAAATGTCACCGTGTGAACGTAGCCTAAAAGGTACATGAACTGCAGAAAGGGGCTGGGTATTAGGGAGAACTTTGAAAACTGTCTTTGTTTATTGCACAGCTTTCATTTTATATTCTTCTGTTAAAAAATAAAAGCCATGCTGTGATTTGTTGGCCTGTCCGAGCAGATGTACTAAGACTGGTGTTTCATACTAGTTATTAAGGTGTTAATACATATTGGATGGGTCCATGTTTTTTTCTAGCAGAAGGGACAACGCTTTAAAGGCATGTTTCAGCAAGGCATAAAAGAAGAGCTACTCTACCAATTTCCCCTGCCACTGCTTTTCTGACACTACCCAGTTTCCCGCTGCTGTCCACTTCCGGCTCCTGTCTCAACGAACAAGAGATGATGAGAGGACATTTTGAGGCATGTCCTGCATGTGGAGAGGAGAGCCAGAAGTAGAGGGCAGCAGGGGCTTGGACAGCATCAGAACAGCAGCAGTAGGAGGTAAGTGGAAGTCAGTATAGAATTGGACTTGGTAGATAGATTTGGAATTTGACTGGTTGCTATGGGCAACTGTTACATTTTTACCTTGCACTAGCTTTGATTTGATCTTTTATTTATATATATAAACAATGGCAGCACAAAAAAACACAAAGTTGGGTGCCCAGCCCTAGGATGTAAGCTTTAACCCAAAGTATTAATAATGCAAAAATGGGCGGCACACCAAAAGATAAAATAAGAAAAAATTATTCACTCATGTGGAATCGCGACGTTTCGGCTCCAAACTGAGCCTTTCTCAGGCTTGAGAAAAGCTCAGTTTGGAGCCGAAACGTCGCGATTCCACATGGGTTAATACATTTTTCTTATTTTATCTTTTGGTGTGCCGCCCATTTTTTCATTTTAGAGAGATATATATATACACGGATAGAACCAGTAGTACCAGCAAAGTGTATGAGAGTAGACAAATCTTATGTATAGCTTGATTTTTTCTTTAAACTTCTGTGCAGATATTGAAATCCAGAATAGGTCAACTGTTTGTGCTATTTAAATTTTTTCGTGCAGATTTACCCTTTGAAGTGGCAATACTGCATCAGATCGACAACAAAAAACACACAGAAATCTGCGCAGAAATCAGAATTTTCTGTTTTTAAACCTGTACCTGTGTGCAGGTAGCTTAAGGCCAGGGTCACAAGTGACGGACTAGCCGCGGATTTGCAGCTTTCGAGCAGCTTTGTACAGTAGAGGCAAAGTGGATGAGAATTTTAGAATTATCATCCACACGTTTTGTAAAATAAATAAATAAATACGCAGCAGAAAATTTGCAGCATGGCATATTTGAAATGCGCAAAATGTCAATTTATACAACGGATTTCACCCTTTGCAATGGAGAGGGTGAAATCTGCTGGCTTTTCCACAGCAAAAACTGCATGTAATATATACAGTTTTGTTGCATTCTTTGCTGCGGAAACGCACCAAAAACCCCTGCAGATTTTTTCCCTGAATTTTCAGTCAGGTCTGAATGCAGCGTTAGAGTATACTGAAAGTCAGCTCAATTCATCTGACTGCACTGCATGGATTTCTGCAAACCTCACTCAGGTGCAAGGGAAAGTTGCAGAAAAAAAGTGCAACAAATTTGCTGTGTGTGAATATACCCTAACAATGTACTTTCTTTATACTATTCCTCCAAAACTGAAAGACTTACTGGACCTTTGGACAGTTTTGTTCTTATCATTTTAAAAATGAAGAATCCTTGGTCTTTATGGTGAATCCTACTATAAATTCTGGAACTGGGGGCTGGGTGTCTATTTTGTAAAGTGAAATAATGTTGTTTATAATAATTACTAGAAAACTAAAGAGAAAGTAGCTGCTGTAATAACTTTACCCTGTCTGGGATTATCTGCTGCAATAAACCAATACCTTACTATCATTACTGGATCAGGGTCTTGAGAAACTGATACATATCAGTGAGCCCATGGTCATTAACCATAATGATTGATATCTTCCTAAAACAATCAATTAAATAAACATAATAAAAATACGTTTTTATCCTGTTCATTTTTGTTTGCTGGGTTATTGAGTTTGGAGACAACAGTCAATAATTAATGATGTCTTGTGATGTGGATATAAGCTGGAACTTCATTTCTATATTTGTCAGTTATTGGATTTCTGAGATCTCTCTGACTTCTCATTCTTCGAGTTACTTTGTATCTGAGAGTGGCCATTGTGCATTACAATTTACCTTGATGATAATCTAACCCCAGTTAACTAATAAAGTTTACCATGTATGTGCACGAGGTTACAGACTGAAATTAATTTGTAAATGGTATTTTAAAGGGCATATTGTGCTTGGCAAGGCAGTGATAAAGCTGGCCTGCAACGAATCATACACTGCACAAGCAAATATATAATATATAGAGAAAGGTTCCAAGTGTTTGTATTTAATCATGTACATGAAACGTATGCCAGTATTTGAAGAGATGTACATTAAAGAACCGGTCCGTTTTACTGCAATGAGAATGCTAATGTTATCCCCACTTCATACTGAGTACTGTGCATAGAATAAAGAAGACCCAGCCCATCCACCTTCACAGTTTTATTGTGCTTAGATTTTTCTCTTATTTTATACAGAAACTTATATTATAATAAATCCTTATTGAAGAAAGACAAACCTAAATATTGGACATGATTAAGAGCAAATGGTCATGAGGTTTCCAGAGTGAAAAGCAACAGCTTTATCATTTAATTCATATGGCAGTGAACCACAATCATGAGAGCAATCCATCTATATCATACCTCTCATATTAATCTATGTATATCTACATCATATTTGTGTATCTATATAATCTCTCTAATCTATTTAATTATCTATCTATATAATATCTATCTAATATCTGTCCATATCAATATATATTATCTATCTCATATCTATCTATCTACCTCTCATATTTATCTATGTATATCTACATCATATTTATGTATCTATATCATATCTATGTATCTCTATATAATCTCTCATAATATATATATATATATATATCATATCTATCTAATATCTGTCCATATAATTTGTATTATCTATCCCATATTTATCTATCTATCTATCTCATATTTATCTATCTATGTATCTATCTACCTCTCATATGTATCTATGTATATCTATCTGTATCACATCTATTATCTATCTCATACGTCTATCTACTTCATATATATATATATATATATATATATATATATAAAATCATCTATCTGTATGGTATTTATCTGTTTCATATCTAACTCCGATGTATCTAAAGCCATATAACCCGATGTGTAGTGCCCTAATGGGGTTTATTTCACAGTTGTAGCCCATTATTCTTAGGATTAGCATTATTCACTAAAGTCTATGTCACTGATATATTTGGTGTCTCATCTCCAGCTACCTCGGTTAGTTCCCTGTGTATAGGTTGGGGTGCTGGCCAGGTGTCGGGGTGCTGTCCTGATGGCTTTCTTACATTTAATTAGTTGTGCCTCTGGGTTTCTTGGCCGCCCCCACCTTGTGCACCTTCCTTTCTTCTTGGCCCTGTCTTGTGTACTGAGATGCCCGGTTCTCGTTTGGTTCCTGAATCTAACAACATGCTGGAACCCATTTGTGCCCACACTATGGATGTGTTGGTTATTTATAGCCGGTGACGACTGTCCTCCTACAGAACACATGTATCACCACACTGATGATGTATGATATTCACGGAACACGTCTGTGCCTGTATGTGTTATATCTGGGGATTCCACTGCCTATATAGATGTAGGGGAGCCATGGACATTGTGTGGCTGCTCTGATAGTAATGGCACAGATCATCTCTGATCAATACTATACAGGGTGGTCGTAACGTTATACGGTTTTGTTTGCTGAAGCTGTGCAGTAACACCATGGTATTAGCTAGGAAATTTCACTGCCAGTTAATGTACAGTGGATATTATTGGGGTCAAACTGGGGTAGAGTAGAACTGGTTTACTTGCCCATAGCAACCAATCCGATTTCATTTTTGGCAGCTCCCTTGGAAAATGAAAGGTGGAATCTGATTGCAAGTAAACCAGTTCTACTTTATATCAGTTAGATAAATGACCGGATATGGTTTTCTGTTGTTGTTTTTTTTGTTTTTGTGTTCACAAATCTTTTTTTAAATTGTATATATACATGAAAATGCATAGACGGTATATGAGTAGTAGTAAGCATAGAGGTGTGGCATTTACATGCAGCCTGCTGTCTGGGTCCTGGGGGGCTGCAGGCAGTGCCGGGGACTCTCCCTCCTGTGAAGGTTGGCCTTGCAGTAAATGGCCTCTCATTAGCGCTGACACTGGAGGAAACTGCTCATTTGCCAGCACAAGATAACTTATCATCACATCTCCAGTGGGAGCACATCTGTATGCAACTGATCCTGCACCGGGTCCTCTCTCCCCTTTTACCAATTAGTTTATTTATTAGCATTAAACCAACCATTTATGATAGATCCCTTTATTTATTGTGATTTTATGATAGTTCAGTGGCCATGTAACCTACCTAATATATCTATCCTATATCTATTTATCTATCTATCTATCTATCCATCCATCCCATATCTATTTATCTATCTATCCATCCCATATCTATTTATCTATCTATCCATCCCATATCTATTTATCTATCTATATATCTATCATGTATCTTTCTTATATATGTTATCTATCTATCCATCCCATATCTATTTATCTATCTATATATCTATCATGTATCTTTCTTATATATGTTATCTATCTATCCATCCCATATCTATCTATCTATCTATCTATCTATCTATCTATCCCATATCTGTTTATCTATCTATCTATCTCTCTCTCTCTGCTGTCTATTGATGATGATCCTGTGACCTCATTAATCACTGTATCTTTCTGTTGATCTAGATGACCCAGTGTTTCAGCCCATCCCCCCGTGTCACATAAAATCGTGTCAGGCTGCAGCCACCACCTGTATACTTGAAGCAGTAAGGAACAATGTAGACAGAGCGGCTCTCAGGTACCTGCCCTTATCTATCGCCTGCACCTACTGAAATCTGGAGGGTAAAGAAGCTGGTGTCATTCTGGGTGTCCTCTCATTGCTCCTCTTCCCACAGCTCATTCCTGGAGGACTGCAGGTTCGATAGAGAGAGGACGGAGCATTTCTGGACAGAATACCAGGTTCTCATATTGGGCTCTTGTATTCATTCTTTATGTTCCAGTATTTTCGATCTGTTTTCTGTATATTTAGTTTAATGGTTTTAATCCATCTCTGCTATATTCCAGAAACACAGAGAGACTCTGGAAATTCTTCTAGAAAAGTGAGTGGTTTCTATGTACAGAACGAGCTTTAGGGAACAGATAGCTTTATGTCTATAGAAGCTTTACTTTCCACATATATGATTTTAACCAGTGAATGTTTGCTTACCCAGCATAGGCAGAGCCCCTCCACATGTGTCAGATGTGTCCTGGCGCCTTGCCTATGAAATAAAGGTGACTGTATTATGTGTACACAGGCACACTACATATATACTATAATATATATATATATATATATATATATATATATATATATAGCTAATTGTTTTTATAGCTAATTGTTTTCTTCTACAGACCAATCAATTGTACAAAACCTACAGACCTTCCTACTTGGTGAGATTCAATGTAGAGGTAAACATATATCTTATATTGGTTTTATATCATAGCAGGTTCTCACATTATTTCCTAAACCTAGTTCTTTGCTTTGTAGTCCCCGGATACAAGCCAGGCCCAGGACATTAGTTTTAATTGCTCAATGGAGCAACTGCAGGTATATCTGAATTTCTATATGTATATTTCCAATACCAGCTTTGTATATCTACATGTATATTTATCTGAATGTATTGTGATAATAAATTCAGTAGCACCCACCCTAACTAAAATAAAAATCATAGATAACCATAGTTCTATAATATATATTCGTAATATATTTCTATATTTGGTGGGTTTTATACTTCAGGACACTTGATGAGATTCCTTAAATACCAGCTTATGCAGTTTGTCTAGGAATGCGATGTCTTTATTGAGCAATGTACAGCAGCCTGTCTACAGATGAGAGAATATATCTGATTGATTACATTACCTGTCATTATATGCCAATGTGGCTGGACTGCATCGTTTTCTGTAACTCTCTCTTTGGGCTTTTCATATTATGAGGTTATTATTTATTATTTTTTAATTATTATTATTATTATATAACCTTGGTTTCCTACATAATAGTTATCACTCATGATCTGTATGATTGTTCCTAAGAGTCAGCTGCGACATTGTGGGAACCTGTCATTCCATAATGTGAAGAAAGCCACTTCATCTGAAGGCACATTCTTAGCAGGCACTCAGTCTTGATGCGTTTTTTTTCATCCAAAGCCAGGAGTGGATCCAACCATAAGGATATATAAATATAAAAAGATAGATAGATAGATAGATAGATAGATAGATAGATAGATAGATATGAGGGATGTAGGTATATATATATATATATATATATATATATATATTAGTAAGATAAATAGATAGATATTACATAGATGAGATAATAGATAGATAATTAGATAGATATATATTACATAGATAGATATGAGATAGATTGATAAATAGATAGTGAGAAATGAGGTAGATATATATATAATAGTGGGATATAGATATCAGATAGATATTAGATACATAGATATAATATAGATAGATAGACAGATAATACTTCTCTCTCTTTGGAATCGGTTCCTCTGCTTGTTTTGTAAATCACAGCACTGCCCTGCATGCTCAGCCATGGTAGCAGACGAATGTGTGTTGCCAGTGACCACCTATTATATACAGTTAGTCTCTGTATATAACACCATGTTTTGCTGTTTTTGTAGGATTTAGTGGGGAAACTTAAAGACGCAGCTAAAGCTTTGGAAAGGACATCCCAGATGTGAGCACACATTCCCTGGGTCCTCAGAAGAAATCATTGTGTTTACCTACAGACAGTTGTTTTCCACGATGTTACAGTGCGATTTCATGACTTACTGTACGGACTTTTCAGACTTCACATCTTCAATACTAATTACATATCTACTGCCTGCCATTATTTTGTCAATGACAGTTTCCCCATGAGCTCTCAAGACCTGGCCAACCCAACCCCCTCCCCGAATGGATTTACCGTGCCCATATTTTGTATGTCACTTGTCAGCACGAAATAAATATTATGATGAAAGCAGATTTGTGTGGTTTATTTATGTGTCGTGTGTCCAGTTGTTAGTGTATCAATGGTGCCATATAAATCAGCTACCAAACCTCTGGTGGTGTCCTTCAGATCCATGTGGAAGATAGGGGAATTGTGGACAGTCCTTATGCAGAGCACTATGATGAGACTAGAAACTACATAGTAAATATATGTATATAGTTTGTGTTTTTGTTACATTTTCTTGCCTGATAAAGTGCTGCCAGCACAGCCTCCCTGGAAGAGTATAGGGAAATAATGCAATGAGGGGAACACTGAATATACTACCATTCAACACAAACCCATTCCGAGCAGTAAATATGTAGGATTCGTACCTAAAAATACTAATATCTAGGAATGCACTGATCTATTAGCCTCCCACTATACTATGGGATGAACGCAAAATGACAATATGAACTTTGCCATAGGATTATTATCAGTACAGAGATGTAACCATTAAAGCTAAAAGTTCTGTTCTTAGGTTCTGTCCTACAACTATGAGACTATGGAGTAAAGTCCGAACAATCTGTAACAGTGCAGCCTCCAGTGAGGGGAAAGCCTGCACAGTGTATAGGGCCCTGTAACCCCCCACTGCTCCCCCCACCGCCGGGTGCACAATCCTGCCCTGCGCCCGGAACGGGCGGCGCCTTCTTCAGGGGGTCACAGACCACCAGCGACTACCGCAGGCAGAGGGGGTGAGATCACAGCACTGGCTGTTTAGATAGATCCTGGATCCAGTAGAAGAATGTCCTGGCTGCTGGTGCATAAATCCTCTGTGCTGTCATGGAATCAGATAACTAGGTGCACATGGAAAAAGGGACTGCAGATATAACTGAGGGAGTTTACAAAAATATACATTCGGCTGTTTATATACAACAGTCTATCTATCTATCTATCTATCTATCTATCTATCTATCTCTCTATCTCATATCTATCTATCTATCTCTATCTATCTATCTATCTATCTCATATCTATCTATCTCATATGTTCTATCTATCTATCTATCTAACACCCCTATATAAAGATAATTAAAGAAACCACAAAATGGTCTAGATAGATAGATAGATAGAAGGATATGAAAGAAATAGATAAATATGAGATAGATAAATCGATCGATCTGTATCCTCTGGACACAGGCATACAGCTCTGTCTACCTCTGTACACTCCTCTCTTCCTTCTCTACATGGTATACATTTATATATATATAGATGGAGATGCGATCTCACTTCTTTACATAGTAAAACCATTATCTCCGCATAATACAGAAACGCCGTACACATATACACGGCAGTGCTCATGGCCGTACACATATACACGGCAGTGCTCATCGCTGTACACATATACACGGCAGTGCTCATCGCTGTACACATACAGTACACGACTCTGCTCATGGCCGTACACATATACACGGCAGTGCTCATGGCTGTACACATATACACGGCAGTGCTCATGGCTGTACACGGCAGTGCTCATCGCTGTACACATACAGTACACGACTCTGCTCATGGCCGTACACATATACACGGCAGTGCTCATGGCTGTACACATATACACGGCAGTGCTCATCGCTGTACACATATACACGGCAGTGCTCATCGCTGTACACATATACACAGCAGTGCTCATCGCTGTACACATATACACGGCAGTGCTCATGGCTGTACACGGCAGTGCTCATCGCTGTACACATATACACGGCAGTGCTCATCGCTGTACACATATACACGGCAGTGCTCATCGCTGTACACATATACAGGGCAGTGCTCATCGCTGTACACATATACAGGGCAGTGCTCATCGCTGTACACATATACAGGGCAGTGCTCATCGCTGTACACATATACACGGCAGTGCTCATCGCTGTACACATATACACGGCAGTGCTCATCGCTGTACACATATACACAGCAGTGCTCATCGCTGTACACATATACACGGCAGTGCTCATCGCCGTACACATATACACGGCAGTGCTCATGGCCGTACACATATACACGGCAGTGCTCATGGCCGTACATACATACACGGCAGTGCTCATGGCCGTACACATATACACGGCAGTGCTCATGGCCGTACATACATACACGGCAGTGCTCATCGCTGTACACATATACACTGCAGTGCTCAAATGTCACATCATCTCGTTCTGACATGTCTGTGGGACAAAATCGCTTTCCAGTGATATCGCGACAACTGCAACAAGTCACGCAGCTCTATAGATGAACGACTCTCCTGCTGTAAGTCTATGGTTACATTTAGACTAGTTCTGCGGTTTATACCTGCTCCTCTCACTTTGGATGATCAGTCACTATAGCTTTAGTGACTAGCAGTGGTTAATCTATCTAGTCAGTTCTAGCAGTGGTTAATCTAGCTAGTCACTTCTAGTAGTGGTTAATCTAGCTAGTCACTTCTAGCAGTGGTTAATCTATCTAGTCAGTTCTAGTAGTGGTTAATCTAGATAGTCAGTTCTAGTAATGGTTAATCTAGCTAGTCAGTTCTAGTAATGGTTAATCTATTTTGTCAGATCTAGTAGTGGTTAAGCTAGCTAGTCAGTTCTAGTAGTGGTTAATCTATTTTGTCAGATCTAGTAGTGGTTAATCTATCTAGTCAGTTCTAGTAGTGGTTAATCTATCTAGTCAGTTCTAGTAGTGGTTAATCTATCTAGTCAGTTTTAGAGGAGATTAATCTAGCTAGTTAGTTTCCTGCAGTTATCTAGTTACCCCCTCTGTATACAGGTACAGCCGTATCCCGCCCTGGTCACTACACGGTTTATACCTTTGTCCCCCCCTCTCTATATACTGTACACCGCGGCTGTAAATATACATCTAGTTATTACCCTGCATGATATCTCCTTATTACACCCTGGCTATTCCTGGTATATAGCCGGCACACCGGCGGTATATTACAGTGGTTGGTGCACTGTGTGTAGTTATATATGTATAGGGTATAAATCTATAAATGCCTATATATATATATATATATATATATATATATATAATCTCTGTATATCCATATAGGCTTGTCTAGTAGAGGGGGTTATACCCACACGTCTGGTCAGTACACTTCAGGTATATCCCCTCTGTAGGAATGCTTAGTACATGTAGGTATATCTATACTCCCAGTTACTGGACGGTGGGTGTTTTCGTTACTTATTTGGTTAGCAAAGTAAAATTCTATCTGCGCACTCGTTACATACAGTACTTACCTCCCTAGTAACTACCTACCAGGCTGCAGGTGTACACTGTCGGTATATATCCACCAGTGAGTACCCCGCACTTTCTGTGTATATGCCTACTATGTCGTCTAGCGCTTGCATTGCATTGCACTCATATAGGTAAGTCCAGTAGTGATTGATAACCTAATGCATGGAATAATCGCTGGTGATATCGTCGCCCCTCCAGCCCCTACATTATCGCCGGATCTACCCCTGGTCTCGACACATCGCAGGACTCCACTGGTTATGCTGCTGATATACCCCCTCCTAAAGACGTCACTAGACGTATACCTCCGCCGGTATATAGCTGTGCCTCATACCTCCGCCGGTATATAGCTGTGCCTCATACCTCCGCCGGTATATAGCTGTGCCTCATACCTCCGCCGGTATACAGCTATATCTGTGCCTCCTACCTCCACCGGTATACAGCTATATCTGTGCCTCCTACCTCCGCCGGTATACAGCTATAGCTGTGCCTCATACCTCCGCCGGTATACAGCTATATCTGTGCCTCCTACCTCCGCCGGTATACAGCTATAGCTGTGCCTCATACCTCCGCCGGTATACAGCTATATCTGTGCATCATACCTCCGCCGGTATACAGCTATATCTGTGCATCATACCTCCGCCGGTATATAGCTGTGTCTCCTGCTTCCTTTATTACACAGAGAGCGCTAGGACCCGCAGCTTATGCTGAACACTGCATGTCGTGACTATAAACCATACTGGTGCACTGAGCAGGCTATCGCGACAGCGACGGCTGAACACGGCACTGTTCTTTGTCTACATCTAGATCTACTTCATTATTTTCTTGTAACTTCGGTTCTGTGACATTGTCTTTCGCACAAAAATCTAGCTTTTTTTTTTGCATTTTTAAGGAATTAATCAACTGAACATTTCTCGTCACATCCAGAAGAATTACTGGAGGATAAATATATATATATATATATAGTCAGTGGTCCTCCCGTGTACACCGCTGCTTCTCAGTGATCTCACATGGTGGTAACTTGTCTCTACAGTAACACAGACAAGAGATACATGAAACCAGATATGATAGATAGATAGATAGATAGATAGATAAGAGATAGGATAGATAGATAGATAGATAGATAGATAGATAATAGGATGATAGATAAATATTAGATAGATATATATATAGATAGATAGAACATATGAGATAGGTACATAGATAGATAGATAATAGATACATATGAGATAGATAGATAGATAGATAGATAGATAGATAGATAGATAGATAGATAGATATGAGATAGATGACAGATAGATAGATGACAGATAGATAGATAGATAGGATGATAGATAAATATTAGATAGATAGATAGATAGATAGATAGATAGATAGATAGATAGATAGATAGATAGATAGATATGAGATAGATGGATAGATAGATAGATAGATAGATAGATAGATAGATAGATATGAGATAGATGACAGATAGATAGATGACAGATAGATAGATAGATAGATAGATACATATGAGATAGATGACAGATAGATAGATGATAGATAGATAGATAGATAGATAGATAGATAATAGGATGATAGATAAATATTAGATAGATAGATAGATAGATAGATAGATAGATAGATAGATAGATAGATAGATGACAGATAGATCCGGAATGTGACATGAAATGCTTGCCTCCCGGCACAGGTCCCTGCTGTCCTGGTGTATAGGTGTGCACACAGCAGTGTGAGAAGAGTGCCCGCACAGCAGTGCTGAGCTGTAGACGATGTGAGTGTGCACAGTGTGTACTCTAATTCCCAGGCCGCCCTTAAGGAATGAGACCACGTGACGTTGCGGGGCGGGCGGACTCTGAGCCATTTTGGGGACGGTGTCAGTTTGCAGTGTGAGGCTCCAGCGAGCGGAGTGTCCTGGCACTGAGGAGCCAGAGAGTGCGGAGATCGGGGCTCTGTGCTGGGGGAGAAGAGGAGTTGCAGGGCCGGGCAGTGCACCACGGGGAGCGGGAGATCTGTGCACAGGAGCGGGCGGACAGGACAAAGCGCTGAACATGGTGTGATCTGCCCGGATCCGGCGGCGGCGCTTGCACGGCTGCAAAGCACAGGAAGCCGGCGAGGTATCGGGGACCTCCCACTCTCGGTTTGGCTTTGGCTGGAGAAAGGGGGGGATGAACGCAGTCCCTGCACTGACAGCGTCTGCAGATCAGCTCAAGATGGCCGCCCCTGGGCTGCTGCTCATCCACTGAGCGCCCCCCCGGACACCGCATTGTCCCCGGACCCCCCAGCAACCGTAGCCACCCCAAAGAGAAGCTCACGGTAAGTGCACGGTGTGCTCTGGGCGCCCTCCGGGGTGGGGGGTTGGTATCTGTGGTGGTGGCGGGGGGGAGAGTGGGTGTTTGTCTGGTTGTACGTAAATAAAGAGGAGGGGGAGTGATGGGGGTGGGGTGTGAATGTTGGAATTCGGTAAAGGGGGTTTATACAGGTAGTTTGGGGGGGTGGGGAGCAGAGGGTATTTGAGGGGTGGGCAGAGGGGAACACGTGAGAGCAGAGGTGCCATCTTCTGATTGCTCATGTGCTGCCCAATCTGAGTCGTGGTGTTTTCTTTCCTAACCCCTGTATGTAGACATGCCCCTTCTCCGCCCACCCCTTACAATCCTTGTCATACCTTTCACCCTGCCACCCTTGGAGGTTCTGTGTGCCCTCACAATGTGGAGATGCCCACAGCTGGCATGGCCTCGGTATAAGGAGAAGGACCAGCCTGCAAAATTGTGGATCTTCCATTTGTGGGAACAGGTTGCAGTGGGCAGCATGGTCTAACACTCATATCTACATATGTGTATTGTATATGTGTGTGTATATTGGCATGTTGGGGAATTCTGAGATGACATGGAGATGCATCTCCCACTCCTATCCTGCATGGTGTCAAGCCCTGAGCTGGTGACAGTAACTCACTATTAGCAGGGGAGCTATGCTGGCCTTCCCACAATGGTATAGAAATCCTGTGGGACTCAAAGAGTTTGGGTTCAAGTAGGAGCTCAAAAGTACAAACAGTTAACTTAGTGTCTTGTGTTCATGATGCCCACCTTGTGACAGAAGACCCCCGAGCTCTGCCGTATTAATGACACTGCATAATAACTATTTGCATTGTACCAGGAATATTTGTCGGGTGTTGCTGTTTTTTTTAAATTAATTCTAGAACTTTTCTACCATTGGAAATGGAGGTCCACAGCCCAATTAGAGGAATGGTTTCAGATAGTACTGGTGGCAGTAACTGTACTGGCCGGGTGTACCAAGGATACCGACTGCACAACTTTCTGCACTTTAACTCTTTGTGTGTGTGGTTTTGTTCTTCAGCTGTTATTCCAGGCACTTCTGCAATCTGCCTTCACTTTTTCAGTTGCCCATAAACAGGCCTCTGGCAGCATTCATTTCTGTGGCATGCAGACTGTGGATGTCGGGCGATATAGTCCTGCCTGCTGCCATTGATGTGTGCATGCCCGACCGCCTTGTGGGTTCAGCATTTAGAAGCTGGGCATGACACCTAATGGAGATGTCGGTGTGTGATAAACAGCAGTGCCCCAAAAAAACGGATTATTATTAGGTGCATTTAGATCCTATCAACACATAGCCCCCTTGTTAAAATAGGAACCTGTAGAGTTGCATCTGGTAAAAGCCTGGCGATAAATTAGCAGACCGTCAATGAGGTGAGATGGCAAACGATTTTTGCATTGTGGTGGTTGGTGAAGTAGTTGTATTGCTTTACTAGCATGCTGTCCTCTCTGCAGAAGAGACTAAAAATGAGTTGCCCCCCCCATTGAATACATTGGCTGCTGACTTTTATTGAGTTCACAGGTCCTCATCCACACATATGACCAGTTGCGGTATCCTATACCTTCTTTCTCCATTGATCTTCCAAGTGTGCATAATAGATGTGACATTGGAGACCAGGCATTGTTTGTTTTTTTTGGTTTTGCTTTTTTAAACAAATACCTGCAAAGGTTTGACCCATAGATAATTGAGCCCGGCCGAAAATTGAAAGCATAACTAACTCCTACAATTTTTCCATGGGAAGGTTGTTTGCCAAAAGTCTGTGGCACTTCATCGCCAGGCTGAGAAATAAAAAGCCCTTCAGCCATGGCACTGTGTGTGTGAAAGGAGCACGTGCTGGGATAGCACTGATTGCTCAGGTGACCTGGGAAAAACTGCCTGCCTGCCTGTCATAAAGGTGCGGGGCAGGCGGGGAGCCGGCGGGAGCTGCTGCCGGACTTTGTATGGCGCTTCCAAGGTGAGTGTCCCTTTGATAGGTGTCGGACTTCTTCTCCCCAGTCACTTGCCAAATTTACCAACCAGACTCTGTATTTTATAAGGGTCTAGGAAGTTTTATTACAGAATTATGAAGGATCTCTACTCCCCCTTGCGCAATGAATGAATGGAGCCCGACTCCCGACGATTGTGTCGCTATCCATACATTCGATTAGAGGCAGATTTGCTCGGTCACCCACCCATTCCCTGTCATTTGCAGTAGATGGCCATTGTTTCAACTGTGCAAGGACGCGAACCATTTTTGGGGTGATTTTAGATGGTTTGGGTTATTAGTTTATAGCCATTGATCATTGCCATATATAAAAGTCGCACATTTCTGATTGCTTCTAAACAAGGCTGAGGTTGTCAGTTCCCTTGGTGGTGGTGGGCTTTACATGGGGACCCCCATTTTCCTGCAGGCTGGTGTGTGACCCCGGTGTGATTCCAGCCTTCCCTCAGCTCTTTGTCTCTTCCCTGTACAGCGCTGGGTGCCTCTCGGTCTCTCTGCTTTCCCTCTCTCTCTCTCTCTCGCTCTCTCTCTCTCTTTCCTCCTGTCCAGCTCTCTTTCCTCCTCCTTCCACTCTTGTGTTCACCTCCCCCGCCTCTTGCACTTGAGATCGCGGCACAGTATTTGTTTTTCCACATTCTCCCTATATTCCTAGAAGGGGAAGCCCTGCTTGCTGTTGGGAACCCTCGGGTGGTGACCCCGCTCCCCCCTTCCCCTGGACATCTATCTGAATATTCTTTCCTTCCTATATCTACCGCTTGTCAAACCACAATCGCTTTACCCATAGTGATTAGGTCCCTAGCTAATGTCTTGAGAAAGAATACTTGTCTAGAATTGATTCCTTCCATCGATAACCAGCTGGTTCTTGCATCTAGTGCCATAAACTAGTTGATTGCACACGTGGATCTATCATTTGCTCGGGGTCACCATTACCGGTTTGCACCCTCTATATGCATGTCCACCATTCGTTGCGCTAAAGGGGTTAATTGGCGCCCATCGCCCCTCAGGTTAATGCCTCCCCCGGCACCTCGTGTAACTCCACTGCTGGGTTTTCCTCCCCATCTCCAGGCGGTGGCAGGGTGCCAAGTGTAAGTGTATGTTGCTATAGTAACAGGAGGATTGCAGCCTGGGCACCAGCGCACGGCAATGTGCTTCTTTCATCAATAAAACCAGTCTGTCTTCCTGGTTGGCAGCTCCAGCCTTTATATAAGCCCATGTTATTTTGGGGTGCCCCATCTTCTCCTGCCACCCTCCCATTACATTGTGGGTATATGCAGATCGGGAGTTCCCCATCTTAGTCGCCTGGTTTGTTCGGTTTTGCACCGATGGACATATGAGTGAGCACCGGTTTAGTTAACCATTTTTTTTTTATAATTATTATTATTTTGTTTTTGGACTTTATAATGCCCATCATGTGCTTTGCGAGTCTGTACTCCGTCATATACAGAACATGTCTTTAGAGAAAGCGGTTTGGGGACACTACTGGATAGATGTGTACACGGCTTTATTTGCCATCTGTGACTTATCGACCGTTTCTTTTAGAGAGAGGGTCCTCTTCTACTGTCACCATGCATCGGACGACCAGGATCAAAATCACCGAGCTCAACCCCCATCTGATGTGTGTCCTCTGTGGCGGATACTTCATAGATGCCACCACCATCATTGAGTGCCTCCATTCTTGTAAGTTGCTGCCATGTGCGCTATACCTATAGGTAATACTGGCAGAGTGTGTTAAGATGCCGCTTGTATTCGCGGTACCAAATAGCGGTAAATATCGCAGAATGTGCACAGGTCACCTTTCATTTAGGCTTGACTTTCTTCATTTCGTTACCCGCAGTCTGTAAAACCTGCATCGTGCGTTATCTGGAGACCAGCAAATATTGTCCTATCTGCGATGTCCAAGTGCACAAGACCAGACCTCTGCTGAATATCAGGTGGGGTGTAGTGCTTGGAGTAGAAGTCTGGGGTCCATTGTCAGCCTATCATTGAACTATCTTCATCGTGGAAATAATCCAGCCATGGTGAGGAAGGGGTCTGTCATGTGTCCGGCTATTTAAAGTGGGTTTTTTTTCCCTTCTTTTTTCCAGGGCAGACAAAACCCTCCAAGATATTGTGTACAAGCTGGTGCCGGGACTGTTTAAGAGTAGGTATTAAATATCGATGTATTTCTGTCTTATTCATCCTCACATAAAGCAGCTTTTATTAAAAGAGGGTGTCTCTTGCAGATGAGATGAAAAGAAGACGAGACTTCTATGCAGACCACCCTTCTGCAGATGGTAAGGACCCACCTAGGACTGCCTGCACAGTACAGTCCCTTGAATGCTTCTGATCTAGACATCATTTATATTTGGGGCATACATTATTGCTGCTACCAAACACACTCATTTCCACTGAACCAGTCGGGCAATTCTTCTGCTATGGATATGTTTTTGTTTTTTTTTCCATAGTGACAAATGGCTCTAATGAAGACAGAGGAGAGGTGGCCGATGAGGACAAGAGGATCATAACAGACGATGAGATAATCAGTTTATCCATTGAGTTTTTTGATCAGAACAGGTGAGTCCAACGAAAATGCTCAAATAATATAGAAAAGCACTAATATAAAGTGCCCGACATAATCCTCATCTCCTCTTCTTTATAGAATCGACCGGAGAGGAAATCGGGAGAAGGAGAAATCAAGAGAAGAGGTATTGTCCACATGTCTTTATAAAGTCCTGGAGACCAGTCCCTGGAATACTTTAGTAGGAAGGAGTGAGGCTAAGACTCTGCCTATAAGGTTATGCATATCTATACTTTCTCCTAGCAGGCTAATGACAAGAGGTACCTTCGCTGTCCTGCTGCCATGACTGTAATGCACCTAAGGAAATTTCTTAGAAGCAAAATGGACATACCTAGCACCTTCCAGGTATTCATTATACCGTCCTGTCTCTCAGCTGGCCCACCATTCTTCTTCTTGGGTTTTTTATTGTTTTCAGTTCTACAAGACACAGACATTAAAAGAGAACTTAAGTGACCTTGTCCTATTGTATTCCTTTTAGATCGATGTCATGTATGAAGAGGAACCCTTAAAAGACTATTACACCTTAATGGATATTGCTTACATATACACCTGGAGAAGGGTAAGCAACTGAAGGATGATTTTTTTTTTAGGTAAGACTGTAAATACCAGTGCACAGTTCTGATCCCTGCTCTCTCTCTCCACAGAATGGGCCACTGCCTTTGAAGTACAGAGTAAGACCCACCTGTAAGAGGATGAAAATCGGCCACCCTACTGGAAGAGTGAATAACATTAGTGGAGATTTGGAAAGTGACTCTGGCAGTGACAAGGCAGGGAGCCCATCAGCTGGGGTGGCTTCCACTTCCTCCTGCTTGCCAAGCCCCAACACCCCGGTCCAGTCCCCGCACCCACATTTCCCTCACATTTCCAGCACCATGAATGGGACCAGCTCCATCCCCAACAGCAACCACCATAATCCTTTCGCCAACAGGGCAAGGAAAATGTCACTGAATGGATCAGCAGCCACTTCATCTGGGTGAAAAGAGGACCGAGGATACCAAAAGAGACAAGCACCCTGATCTATAAACCTGTTCATGCCATTACAAGCTTTGTAGATGCTAATACATGTGACTATGTCCAAACTGCTTAATTTGTAGTGAAAACTTCAAAGTGGCGATTGCCGGACTTGGCAGTGTTTTTTTTTTTGTTTTGTTTTTTTGTACCTGACGATTTGATGGAGGAAAGGACCGATGGTGTGTGTATTCATATTGGACTACTGGAGATATACAAGCTATAAATGGGGCTTGTTGGATATAATGGGCCTTTACCTATGTGGATATAACTGCAGCTACACACTTCTGATGGAAAGCCTTTTTCTCTTGGGTTGTGACTGATGGGATTCATACATGGCTTCCTGACAAGTGTCAGATCTGTCCTCCTAGGAGCACTGGCTTGGACCAGTCTGGATTAAACGCCTAAATGTCCCGCGGATTACTGAAAGGCTTTGGATGTGTTGTGATGAGGGCTCCTGCCTTGCACCCATTTATTGAGTGACCTTGGATATATCATTTCTGGATGGACAAATGAAACCACAATCTATCTTGTTTCAGCGGTGTTTGTGGGCTATTAGAGGGCACTGTCACCTACTCCAATCTAAGTGCTTTATCATCCTACCAAAAGGAAAATACATAGACTCCTTTTTTATGTAGCCATTTCACTGTGAATAGTGAATAATGTCCTTTAGCTTTCATGATTTTCTGCTCTCCATTTGGCATTACTGTACCTGTTTGCTACCGGAATAATAGGGTTACTTATTCATTCACCTGGCATCAAAGAATTCACCTGTTCCTGCACAGAATCGATCAAAACCTTAGAAAAAAAAACTAATTTTTTTTTTTTACCTAAATCCTTTTGTCTAAAAAGCGGGTACAACCATATATTTTACTGACTTGTTTAAGTGATTCGCTTTTGTAAGAATCAGTTGGCATTATGCTGGTTGTAAAATGCCATATTGGTATATATGACATAACAGGAAGACAGTATTGTATGATATATTTATAAATACTATAAATGGAAATTTTTGTGTTTTCATGCACTCAGAAATGATTGTTAAAATCCCCCCCATTACATATGGTTATCCCGGTGCCATCAGCTCCCTGTAGAGGATTTCTTTCTGCCTCTAAAACCATGCAATAATGGTACTGCATTTCTTCTTTGTATTACTTTTATTAATGAAAACTTTGGTGGGGAGAAGGTCTGGTGATTTTTGCCGGTGGTAACCTGTCCAGTATAGGAAGTGTGGCATCAAGGTGGAAGAAGAAAGCAGACGCTACCGCCCCTTCCCCATGGTCACCCCTTTCACCTGCGTTATTACTTTTATTTTGTCTGTTCACGTTTTACTCTTTAGAAATGTTTTAATCTCTATTCTGGGAAAAAAAAAAAAAACAGAAGAAAAACCCAAGTGGTTAATCATTTCATTGTCTCAAGTCTGCGGAAAAGCACAAGTCTATTGCTTTGTCTTGCTTATAGTCATTAAATCAATACTTTTGCATACAACTTCTCTGTTTTTATTCTCTACTTCTGTACATGTGTATGCTGTACATATCATGGTATTCCCTATATATGTCGCTTTAAAAAACCTCAGCTGAAATATGACGTTAGGAAATCGACCAGTATATCCTAATATATCTGATCGGTGGAAGCTACAAGTGCAAGAGGATACCCGGCATTACTGTGGACTCCGACCCAGTCTAATGATGCCGATTCTGTCGGTTACAGACAGCACATACTCAGAATCGATCTGTCTACTTATGAAATACTAGCAGGACTATGACATGCAAGCCGTGGTCTGTTCACAACCTGCGATTCTGATCTCACCTACAGTATATCTGATCAACAGTGGTGGTGTCATGCTGTGAGTGTGAACATGGATGTAAGCATGCAGCGTTTCTCCTCCTCCATCTTGCTGCGGAGACTGGCCCGACACATCAGTCCTTATAAATATCGCATTCAATGTGTATTGTGGGGATTGATGAGTAATTACTGATATACATATGAGCGGCTTGGACATCTGAACATATTTTGGACTTACAGATTCCTACATACACTCGGTTCACCAAGTCTTTGATGTAAAGTGAGTTTCAGTGTCACTGTGTGATATAGGGAGCTGCTGCTAGTGCATAACCAACTTTATTATTATTGCATATATAAATACAGAAATGCCTATTTTTTTTATAGCTCTAGACACCTGCCGGTTTTATGCCGGTGTATTGCATTTGGGTGACTTTATGTTAGCAGTGACGTGATGCCCCATAGAGAAACCCACTTCCAGCCTATCCCCCATCTGTTATATGCTCCATGCTCCTGCCCTGGGGACCGAAATTGAAGCCTGTTAAAGCTCAAATTATTAATTGTTTCAGCGATGATGATTCGGGCCCCGTGGGTGCTTTGAGTGGTCCGTACCCCAGAGTATACTGTCCCCGGGGCTCGGATACGGGGTCCTGTGGAGCCGACACCTCCAGAAATGTTTACAGAGAGAAGTGCTTCCTGTTTCCGCCTGTAATACTCGCACTTGCTGCTGCTATACCGCCTGTACTAGTAGCGGATTTCCTCTGAGGCTGCTCTCCCTGCTCACGGTTCTCTCTCCGCCTGCATCCAGGAGGTTTCCGTGTTGGTGGTGCTTGCCTCTATTGTGGATATACTGTAGACGTTTCTTCTTTTATCATGCACACATTACGGCGGTGCATCCATCACAGTAAACGCTTCACATCAATATTCGGATGTGAATAGACACCAGACCCATAGACGCATCCGGCTGCTCTCATCTGAATCTGGTAAATGGGAATGCATTGTTCCCGATGCACACAATAGAGCCGAGATTAATAACGGAAGACCTTGATGCTGGCAGAGCAGGGGGCATGGTGACTATCACGACATGAGGTGCATCGCCCCCCCGGCTTCATGCAGACTTGAGGTGTGACTCGGATTTGTGTGATATAAACAAAGGTGGGTACGCATCTTATGACAGTCGCCCTCCTTTGTGATTCGGAAACGATGTGGTCCTGGGTTATACGATAGTTATTGGTGTATAGAAAGGAATCGTCTTCACTGATAGAAAGGGGGGGAAAGCAGTGAACGGGGGGGACGGCGGAGCGGGCGTCACTTTGCAGCACAAAGCCGTGTGCGGACGGGTTTTGTGTGCAGGTTGTGCGTCTGCAGCAGCCATCTTGCGCCTGCGCACCGTCGCCAATTGTGCTGCCCTGACTTCCTATTCTGCTGTGTGTCCCGCCAAGTAGAAAGCTGTTCGTACATCGATTACACATCGTGCACAAGAAGCCACGGAGAATCCATGCTCAGGGACAAACCCCGAACCAACGAAGGCAGCAAATATCAGCGCTGAGAAAGCCAGAGAGAGAGAGGAGACTGCCCCCAGCCACGGGCTATAAAGCCTGCCGACGGGACAGCCAGGATTCTGCACCTAGGATCGCCCAGGGCTGGGGGGGGTCTGTAATAAAGATCGCCGCCTTTATCTACTCAGCACACAGCCTGACCGCTCGGGACACAGACCCTATAAGTGCAGTGTGTATACAGGTCCGCCTGCAGCAGAGAAACGTATAGGAAGCCAGTCCCTTATGTAAAAAGAGCCCACACTGTGCACAGCCTTGCAGACAAGAGACCACTTAAACCAATTCTAAACCAGACGCTACATTTTACCTTTTTCTTATGCCCATCACATAGCAATGTTCTGACCTGTGAAACATCAAAGGCATCGGTAGGAAAATGCAGCATTTTCCAATATCACATAAAATCCAAGTCTCTCAGCTAAGTAGTCCTGCAAAGGTAGGCCCTGTATGGGGGTCTGACTGCATATTATATAGAATAGGAAGCTTAGATCATCAAGTTAGAAGAACACTATCTAAGGCCTGACAACAGCACAGCACACAGCATTTGTGTATATATATATATATATATATATATATATATATATATCTATATCATAAAGCTATTGTATGGGGAGTAAATTATTGGAGTCTCCTGGACGCAGGTGTGAAAAAAGACCAGTGAAATTATAAGCAGAAGCTTCAGCCATTAAACCCTCATTCAGCAGCCCCCACTGGGCTCAGGGCATTGACCAGGGTCAGTTACTTCTAATGTTAATGTAGCCAGCAATGGTAACAGTATGTACAGAGAATAGGGCATTGTTACTACAGACACCCCCACTGACAGCACAATGACACTTTCTGCAGGGAAGATAGAAGTGTCAGGGTTGGACCCGGCACATGGCATCCTATAATGGCTACTTACTTAGAAATGCGTTTTCTAACACGAAGTCAATGATTTGGTATGACATATAGGACACCTCTGCTCGGGCACCAAGGAAGGCGATTCGATCGAATAACCGCAGCGCACAAACGATTAGATCAGGTCTGGCCCCCTCCTCTTTACATTTAGGGGACATCGATCTTCGTACCTCCTAAGTTTGGAATGTAACTGATACTAGAGTCATTGTAGCTGCCAGAACTCCGGCAAATAGTTAGTAATAATACTACTAATAATCCTCACAGGTCACTGCTCTCACCATCCATAATAAAAGTGCAGGGAAAATGGAGAAGTGGATTTTGGTCAGTGGGTGATTCATTTGTACAGCCTCCTTGCAGTAATGGGCAGGGAGGATGACACCGCCAACTCCTTCAGGTACTTCATTGTAAAGATGACCTCCTTCATATCCCACCTCTGTGATAGGCATTGATCTCAGCCTTTCTTCCAGCATCCTCCCCCTTGTGTGACTCTTTAGTCTCCAGTCACCTCCACCTCTTAATCCTGCCCACTCCACCTTCTGTCACTCATTACTAAACGGATTGGTCGCACTCCTGGATCGGTGACTACTCATGGTGTCCTTGTTTGTAGCTGCTGGAAGCCCCCTCCCCCCATTCTGTGTACCCCGCCCTTCCCTGCATAACTGGGTGGCCTCTGAAGGAGAGCACAGACACCCCAGCCCCGCTTCCAGGCGGCTGCGGCTCCCACTGGCCCCACGGACAGATCGAGTTTCACTTTCCCAAGTGCACTGTGGGGCAGCCAGCCCGGTGCACTGCCATTGCACCTTATCCTGCTTCATATCCAAGCATGGCTAGCTGTCCCACCCCCAATTTCCGAGGCAGTTTCCAGGAGCAGGCTTCCAGTGCCTAGCGCCGCTCAGCTGATCTGTCGCATACACTAGGGCTGAATGGTGCTGCCAAAACTTTTTCTGGGTGAAAATGAGCATGGGTATACCTAAAAAATACACCTGCACATAGGCGGGCACAACACTGTCCCAACTGCACAGACGGCTACCTATAAATGTTCTACATAGAAAGCGATGCAGAAATGTTTGGCAAATCTATGTGAAAAAACGGCATGTTGGATAAAATGGTAACACTGGAATTAAAACTCACAAGTAAGCAAGTTCCCTGGAAGATTATGTTATAGGTATCCTACATCCACGGAAGAGTAAAATGCAGGAACCCTGAAAACGCAATCCACATAATAACCTCCAATGTATTTATCATAAAACATAAAAAAATAAAAATAAATGAGGCATGTACTTCTCCCATCATAATCAGGGCGAGGTATGCTCAGCATCCTTCACACACAGAGCAGCTATATCTCTGCTAGGGATCGGAGAGAAGGAAAACGTTTGCGGTGTCACAGAAGACAGAGCCAGTCTGCGGGCTGTGCACACAAAGGAGCGGATTCTGCAAAACCAATGCAAGGAAACGCGACCAATCCTCAGCTGTCATCTCTCCGAAGATGCAATATGATCCCTTGTCCCTGTGCATTTCCTCCACTGTTGCCTTGCACTGGTTTTATTCCTTCCCATAGATTAGGACATAAATCGCCTACAGGTTGTGGAGAAATGTCGCACAGTATGGCTGCACTACAAGATGTCGTATTTATGTCACGTCTGCCTGTGCCTTATATGCAAAGATTAACACAAAAAAACAACAAAATCATTTTTACGGAGCTAATCCATACCTTGACGTTCTTTTTCTCTTTTACATCATCATTAGATTCACTTGGAAAGGTGTGAAATTCATACAGAAGTCTCTACACCACTTACTGACATTTGTCACACAAAGCGCCTTTACTGTAAGTTGTATTAAAATCTCCAGGACTCAATCACTTTAGTCCAACCCAAAATCCAAAAAGGGCAGTGGTTCACCAGTCTTCAGACCTGCCATTTGTGAGCTGCACCACATAGTGCACTAATAATAATCATACATATAAATGACCATAGATAGGGAGGCTTTGTTCTTAGGGCCTGGACACATTGCCTCCTTTCACGTATAGTATCCTATTAACGCTTTATTTGCCACCAGGGTTCATTATATGGTTACATTGGGCCTAAACTGTGAAGTACATTCCTCCCAGGACATCCGACCAACTGAAGTAACAAGCACCTGATACATGTTAACATCTGCATAAAAATGAATTGTGTTACTACTGTAAAGAATAAATAAAGACAATGTCACTGCGGCTGTCATGCTGCAATGTGATATTCAGTGAGAGAGATGTATGTGCCTGATATCTGGCGGTCCTCTGCATTTGAGAGTACTATAACATGGTAATATATGATTATTAACGCCAAGTGTGACTGTAGTTAATACAATAGAGATGACTCTGAGTGAGTCTGGGTATTTCTATACACGGCAAACAACACACAACCTACAAACCAGGTATTTGCACATTTCCTATTTAAAAGCGGGTTTATCGGCCTGATAGAGAATGCGATGGTCGGGAAGGCAATAGGCCTTTTCTGTCTGGTGGGAAAATATAGTGACTGAAGTATTGAAGTCACGCCAATTGCGATTTTAAATCGAGGACAGCTTGAAAATGGAAACAGGCAAGACATTTCCTATAGGCAATATGTACAGACAATGCTAAGTATACCGCCAGCTAAGTATACCGCCAGCTAAGTATACCGCCAGCTAAGTATACCCCATAAGCGATCATGTGCCTTATAGCAACCTCCCTGTATGTACAGTTAGAGCAACTGGAAGGTAAGCGCATGCGCAGAGGAGACACAGCGCAACACTCCTGGCAGCTTATAAAGTATGTCCAGGTTTCTGAGGGTCTCCTGCTCCTCGTGTGTGTGATGTAGAGGAGGTCACCGGGCTGGGGGCCCCTCCGTGTACACATCTGACCTTCAGTCACCCTATGCCTTATATATCTATCATACTTCATTCTACCAACTCTCTCATTTTAGTGTGTGTGAGTGTATATATAATTTATCTCTCTCTCTATATATATATAAATACACCACACATAACATAGATAAGATAATCATTAAAAGGGACACAGCCATATATACATATACCGGTATATATGTGTCACTATTAATGATTATCTATCATATATCTAGTATCTATCTATCTCATATCTATCTATCTATCTATCTATCTATCTATCTATCTATCTATCTATCTATCTAGAGCAGGCTGTGAGCTCGGTGATGTGTCTGTAGAGCAGGCTGACTGTGAGCTCGGTGATGTGTCTGTAGAGCAGGCTGACTGTGAGCTCGGTGCTGTGTCTGTAGAGCAGGCTGTGAGCTCGGTGCTGTGTCTGTAGAGCAGGCTGTGAGCTCGGTGCTGTGTCTGTAGAGCAGGCTGTGAGCTCGGTGCTGTGTCTGTAGAGCAGGCTGTGAGCTCGGTGCTGTGTCTGTAGAGCAGGCTGTGAGCTCGGTGCTGTGTCTGTAGAGCAGGCTGTGAGCTCGGTGCTGTGTCTGTAGAGCAGGCTGTGAGCTCGGTGCTGTGTCTGTAGAGCAGGCTGTGAGCTCGGTGCTGTGTCTGTAGAGCAGGCTGTGAGCTCGGTGCTGTGTCTGTAGAGCAGGCTGTGAGCTCGGTGCTGTGTCTGTAGAGCAGGCTGTGAGCTCGGTGCTGTGTCTGTAGAGCAGGCTGTGAGGCTCGGTGCTGTGTCTGTAGAGCAGGCTGTGAGCTCGGTGCTGTGTCTGTAGAGCAGGCTGTGAGCTCGGTGCTGTGTCTGTAGAGCAGGCTGTGAGCTCGGTGCTGTGTCTGTAGAGCAGGCTGCTGAGCTCGGTGCTGTGTCTGTAGAGCAGGCTGTAAGCTCGGTGCTGTGTCTGTAGAGCAGGCTGTGAGCTCGGTGCTGTGTCTGTAGAGCAGGCTGTGAGCTCGGTGCTGTGTCTGTAGAGCAGGCTGACCGACTGGTAATGGTATATTAGCTGTCTATATATATATATATATATATATATATATATATATAATAACTTAGTGGCCCCTGGCTTATAAACAAATCTCCTTTTGCTCCTATAATTACACCAATTACTTTTACAAAATTCCAGAACCGTAATACATTTTATACATTTCCATTCCATGTCATTTTATTTGCCTTTTCTTTTTTCTATTTATTTGGCAGATGTCTTTGTCGTCTGTCTCTATAAATATTCTGTCGCTGTGGATGACATGGGGTTAATGCAGACCTTAACCCTAAAAGGTAACCCAGCAAGTCTGGGACAGTAAAGACCTGCCTGCCGGCTGTCTGACATACCCTCAGGCCCCCCCTTTGAGGAGTGTTGGCCCTGGGGCCCCCCTTGTCGCCCCCCACCCTGTGTCAGTGCCGTGTAGATGGATTTCAGTAATGAGCCATTCTTTACTTTCCACCCTGTGCCCCCTCCTCCGCCTTCCAAGAAGGCTGGGGTGGCATCAGCACACGGAACTGCTTGCTGTGCTGTTACCAATAGGGGGATGTCTACCGACATTACAGATCGGCCGATCTACTGCATCCTAGTCTCCCCGGTGTTAGCCAGTGCTCCGCCTGTCAACTACCCATATACTGGTGAAGAGATCTGCAGAAACGGAGCGTCCCTGTCTGAGGACAAAGACTAAAACACTGCTTACACAAGAAAACCATAATGAGCACGGAGAAGCCCTGGGCGACCTTCCTATATATATCGGGTCTGCCCGACCATCTTAGATTTCCGTACAATAAAGCAGCCATGCCCTGAAATAGTAAGAGGAGGAAGGTTACAGCACCAACCAGTGTGCAGCTACTTTATATCAGGAGACCCTGCACATGAATAAGTCACTTTAGGACCTGCTTCCCCCAAAACAAATTCTGCAACTAAAAAGCCCAATAGTTTTCTCACTCTCTAAGTAACACAACTGCAAGACCTAAAGCTTCTTTACATAAGACTAACACTAAAGACAGCAAGTTAAAGGGACAGCATTAAAGGGCATGGTGTCCTGGAGGTACCGGAGTAATGGGCAGTAGTAGTCAGCTCCTACATTTATACATAGTAGTCAGCTCTTACATGGATACATAGTAGTCAGCTCCTACATGGATACATAGTAGTCAGCTCCTACATGGATACATAGTAGTCATCTCCTACATTTATACATAGTAGTCAGCTCCTACATTTATACATAGTAGTCGGCTCCTACATTTATACATAGTAGTCAGCTCCTACATTTATACATAGTAGTCAGCTCCTACATGGATACATAGTAGTCAGCTCCTACATGGATACATAGTAGACAGCTCCTACATGGATACATAGTAGTCAGCTCCTACATTTATACATAGTAGTCAGCTCCTACATTTATACATAGTATTCAGCTCCTACATTTATACATAGTAGTCAGCTCCTACATGGATACATAGTAGTCAGCTCCTACATGGATACATAGTATTCAGCTCCTACATGGATACATAGTAGTCAGCTCCTACATTTATACATAGTAGTCAGCTCCTACATGGATACATAGTAGTCAGCTCCTACATTTATACATAGTAGTCAGCTCCTACATTTATACATAGTAGTCGGCTCCTACATTTATACATAGTAGTCAGCTCCTACATTTATACATAGTAGTCAGCTCCTACATGGATACATAGTAGTCAGCTCCTACATGGATACATAGTAGTCAGCTCCTACATGGATACATAGTAGTCAGCTCCTACATTGATACATAGTAGTCAGCCCCTACATTGATACATAGTAGTCAGCTCCTACATTGATACATAGTAGTCAGCTCCTACATTGATACATAGTAGTCAGCTCCTACATTGATACATAGTAGTCAGCTCCTACATTTATACATAGTAGTCAGCTCCTACATTCATACATAGTAGTCAGCTCCTACATGGATACATAGTAGTCAGCTCCTACATTGATACATAGTAGTCAGCTCCTACATTTATACATAGTAGTCAGCTCCTACATTTATACATAGTAGTCAGCTCCTACATTGATACATAGTAGTCAGCTCCTACATTGATACATAGTAGTCAGCTCCTACATGGATACATAGTAGTCAGCTCCTACATTTATACATAGTAGTCAGCTCCTACATTTATACATAGTAGTCAGCTCCTACATGAATACATAGTAGTCATCTCCTACATTTATACATAGTAGTCGGCTCCTACATTTATACATAGTAGTCAGCTCCTACATTTATACATAGTAGTCAGCTCCTACATGGATACATAGTAGTCAGCTCCTACATGGATACATAGTAGTCAGCTCCTACATGGATACATAGTAGACAGCTCCTATATGGATACATAGTAGTCAGCTCCTACATTGATACATAGTAGTCAGCCCCTACATTGATACATAGTAGTTAGCTCCTACATTGATACATAGTAGTCAGCTCCTACATTGATACATAGTAGTCAGCTCCTACATTGATACATAGTAGTCAGCTCCTACATTTATACATAGTAGTCAGCTCCTACATTCATACATAGTAGTCAGCTCCTACATGGATACATAGTAGTCAGCTCCTACATTGATACATAGTAGTCAGCTCCTACATTTATACATAGTAGTCAGCTCCTACATGGATATATAGTAGTCAGCTCCTACATTGATACATAGTAGTCAGCTCCTACATGGATACATAGTAGTCAGCTCCTACATGTATACATAGTAGTCAGCTCCTACATTTATACATAGTAGTCAGCTCCTACATGGACACATAGTAGTCAGCTCCTACATGGATACATAGTAGTCAGCTCCTACATTTATACATAGTAGTCAGCTCCTACATGGACACATAGTAGTCAGCTCCTACATTGATACATAGTAGTCAGCTCCCACATTGATACATAGTAGTCAGCTCCTACATGGATACATAGTAGTCAGCTCCTACATGGATACATAGTAGTCAGCTCCTACATGGATACATAGTAGTCAGCTCCTACATGGATACATAGTAGTCAGCTCCTACATGGATACATAGTAGTCAGCTGGCTCCTACATTTATACATAGTAGTCAGCTCCTACATTGATACATAGTAGTCAGCTCCTACATTGATACATAGTAGTCAGCTCCTACATTTATACATAGTAGTCAGCTCTTACATTGATACATAGTAGTCAGCTCCTACATGGATACATAGTAGTCAGCTCCTACATTGATACATAGTAGTCAGCTCTTACATTGATACATAGTAGTCAGCTCCTACATTGATACATAGTAGTCAGCTCCTACATGGATACATAGTAGTCAGCTCCTACATTTATACATAGTAGTCAGCTCCTACATTGATACATAGTAGTCAGCTCCTACATTGATACATAGTAGTCAGCTCCTACATTTATACATAGTAGTCAGCTCTTACATTGATATATAGTAGTCAGCTCATACATTGATACATAGTAGTCAGCTCCTACATTGATACATAGTAGTCAGCTCTTACATTGATACATAGTAGTCAGCTCCTACATGGATACATAGTAGTCAGCTCCTACATAGAGACATAGTAGTCAGCTCCTACATTGATACATAGTAGTCAGCTCCTACATGAATACATAGTAGTCAGCTCCTACATTTATACATATTAGTCAGCTCCTACATTTATACATAGTAGTCAGTTCCTACATTGATACATAGTAGTCAGCTCCTACATTTATACATAGTAGTCAGCCCCTATATTGATACATAGTAGTCAGCTCTTACATGGATACATAGTAGTCAGCTCCTACATTTATACATAGTAGTCAGCTCCTACATGGATACATAGTAGTCAGCTCCTACATGGATACATAGTAGTCAGCTCCTACATTTATACATAGTAGTCAGCTCTTACATGGATACATAGTAGTCAGCTCCCACATTGATATATAGTAGTCAGCTCCTACATGGATACACAGTAGTCAGCTCCTACATTAATACATAGTAGTCAGCCCCTACATCGATACATAGTAGTCAGCTCGTACATGGATACATAGTAGTCAGCTCCTACATGGATACATAGTAGTCAGCTCCTACATTAATACAAAGTAGTCAGCTCCTACATGAATACATAGTAGTCAGCTCCTACATGGATACATAGTAGTCAGCTCCTACATGGATACATAGTAGTCAGCTCCTACATTGATACATAGTAGTCAGCCTCCTACATGGATACATAGTAGTCAGCTCCTACATTTATACATAGTAGTCAGCTCCTACATGGATACATAGTAGTCAGCTCCTACATTGATACATAGTAGTCAGCTCCTACATTGATACATAGTAGTCAGCTCCTACATTGATACATAGTAGTCAGCTCCTACATTGATATATAGTAGTCAGCTCCTACATAGATACATAGTAGTCAGCTCCTACATTGATACATAGTAGTCAGCTCCTACATGGATACATAGTAGTCAGCTCCTACATGGATACATAGTAGTCATCTCCTACATTGATACATAGTAGTCAGCTCCTACATAGATACATAGTAGACAGCTCCTACATAGATACATAGTAGTCAGCTCCTACATTGATACATAGTAGTCAGCTCCTACATTGATACATAGTAGTCAGCTCCTACATTTATACATAGTAGTCAGCTCCTACATTGATACATAGTAGTCAGCTCCTACATTGATACATAGTAGTCAGCTCCTACATTGATATATAGCAGTCAGCTCCTACATTTATACATAGTAGTCAGCTCCTACATTGATACATAGTAGTCAGCTCCTACATTGATATATTGTAGTCAGCTCCTACATTGATACATAGTAGTCAGCTCCTACATTGAATACATAGTAGTCAGCTCCTACATTGATACATAGTAGTCAGCTCCTACATGGATACATAGTAGTCAGCTTCTACATTTATACATAGTAGTCAGCGCCAACATTGATATATTGTAGTCAGCTCCTACATTGATACATAGTAGTCAGCTCCTACATGGATACATAGTAGTCAGCTCCTACATGGATACATAGTAGTCAGCTCCTACATTGATACATAGTAGTCAGCTCCTACATGGATACATAGTAGTCAGCTCCTACATTGATACATAGTAGTCAGCTCCTACATGGATACATAGTAGTCAGCTCCTACATGGATACATAGTAGTCAGCTCCTACATTTATACATAGTAGTCAGCTCCTACATGGATACATAGTAGTAAGCTCCTACATGGATACATAGTAGTCAGCTCCTACATTTATACATAGTAGTCAGCTCCTACATAGATACATAGTAGTCAGCTCCCACATTGATATATAGTAGTCAGCTCCTACATGGATACATAGTAGTCAGCTCCTACATTAATACAAAGTAGTCAGCTCCTACATGAATACATAGTAGTCAGCTCCTACATGGATACATAGTAGTCAGCTCCTACATGGATACATAGTAGTCAGCTCCTACATGGATACATAGTAGTCAGCTCCTACATTTATACATAGTAGTCAGCTCCTACATTGATACATAGTAGTCAGCTCCTACATGGATACATAGTAGTCAGCTCCTACATTGATACATAGTAGTCAGCTCCTACATGGATACATAGTAGTCAGCTCCTACATGGATACATAGTAGTCAGCTCCTACATTGATACATAGTAGTCAGCTCCTACATTGATACATAGTAGTCAGCTCCTACATTGATACATAGTAGTCAGCTCCTACATTGATATATAGTAGTCAGCTCCTACATGGATACATAGTAGTCAGCTCCTACATTTATACATAGTAGTCAGCTCCTACATTTATATATTGTAGTCAGGTCCTACATTTATACATAGTAGTCAGCTCCTACATTGATACATAGTAGTCAGCTCCTACATGGATACATAGTAGTCAGCTCCTACATGGATACATAGTAGTCAGCTCCTACATGGATACATAGTAGTCAGCTCCTACATGGATACATAGTAGTCAGCTCCTACATTGATACATAGTAGTCAGCTCCTACATTTATACATAGTAGTCAGCTCCTACATTTATACATAGTAGTCAGCTCCTACATTGATACATAGTAGTCAGCTCCTACATTGATATATAGTAGTCAGCTCCTACATGGATACATAGTAGTCAGCTCCTACATTTATACATAGTAGTCAGCTCCTACATTGATATATTGTAGTCAGGTCCTACATTTATACATAGTAGTCAGCTCCTACATTGATACATAGTAGTCAGCTCCTACATGGATTCATAGTAGTCAGCTCCTACATGGATACATAGTAGTCAGCTCCTACATTGATACATAGTAGTCAGCTCCTACATTTATACATAGTAGTCAGCTCCTACATGGATACATAGTAGTCAGCTCCTACATGGATACATAGTAGTCAGCGCCTACATTGATACATAGTAGTCAGCTCCTACATTTATACATAGTAGTCAGCTCCTACATTTATACATAGTAGTCAGCTCCTACATTTATACATAGTAGTCAGCGCCTACATTGATACATAGTAGTCAGCTCCTACATTTATACATAGTAGTCAGCTCCTACATGGATACATAGTAGTCAGCTCCTACATTGATACATAGTAGTCAGCTCCTACATGGATACATAGTAGTCAGCTCCTACATGGATACATAGTAGTCAGCTCCTACATAGATACATAGTAGTCAGCTCCTACATGGATACATAGTAGTCAGCTCCTACATGGATACATAGTAGTCAGCTCCTACATAGATACATAGTAGTCAGCTCCTACATTTATATATAGTAGTCAGCTCTTACATGGATACATAGTAGTCAGCTCTTACATTGATACATAGTAGTCAGCTCCTACATATAGGCTCTGGCCATGAGGCACACTTTATTCTAGCTCATCAATTAGTCTAATTGTGTTCTGTAAACCTTAGCAGTGCACATCCACCTCCTCCCTTTTGTTTAGTAAATGGTAATTGCCATTACCTTTTGTTTCACCTTTTCAGAGCACATGGATAAAAAACATCTAATCCCATTTCCTAATCCTTTTTGCATTAATAGTACTACTGTGCACTGTACTCCATGAGTATGAATTACATTGCTGTTTAGTGTAGGTACCATTCTGAAAATGAAATGCTTTACATATAGCAACCATATGAGGCAGCACCAATTGGCCTCGTCATGCAAAACTAATCCTTTGTGTAAAAAAACGTAACTAAAGAGCCTAGTGCTAGTATTTTTCTGTTTCTTTACAGATTGTAGAAAATAAAGGCAATCCCAGAGAGCAGCACACTATATCAGCTGTATTATTACATCCAATACTTGAAAAATGGAGGGAGAAAAGAATAGAACATAAAGTGACATCTGTAAATAAGTTGGGAAAAAAACATCCTATTAAATTTTCATTTATCCAAATTAAGTAACTATTTTTCCTGTTTTAATAACAAAAAATCAGAATCTATGTAATGTCTCTTTTTATCTCTGTTTCTTAGCAGCCTAAAGCCACCAGAGGCATATAAAAATGTTTTCTAGACAACTGCCCCCCATAGGGTGAGAGAACAATACTGTACATCCACATGTGTACAATAGATACAGTGTTTACACATAGTTGTATAAAAGCAGACAGATTATCAGAGGTGTTCTCAATCTGATGGTACAGACTTGAATGTTGCTTCCAGTCAGGCTTTAGTATTAGCTTTCATACCAATAAGCAGGCCTTGAGGATCTACCATCTTTTGGGGTTGTCCCCCAACTCTTCACACACTTACAGTGAGAGCCAAACCATACAGTATCTCCCTAAAGAATCCTGAACCCTATAAATAATTATGAATATATTATATATATATTGCAGCATGCTTTAAAGCAATATTGCATGTTCTTAGTTTCTATGTATTCTCTTTAGTTTTTTAAGTCATATTTTAATTCGAGATGTTGTTTTTGTATGACACATTCAGTTTTGGTTGCCTTGAGAATTGATTCTCAGCTGAATTAAAGGTGCTGTTTCCCTTTGCATCTTTTAGGAATGAAATCCAAGATAATTCTACTGTTTCTCACTGAGATTTTTAGTTAAAAACAGTAACATCTCCTCTCATTTTTTCTACAGCATTTTATTGAGAACAGGTCCCTCAGTGAAATCTGTGTATGTCACTCACAAATCCTTACATTTTACTAATTATTCAAGGGGTACATTTAGCAGTGGAAATGACAAGAACTAAGTAAAGCTAGAAAACAGGAGGAAGATAGAGATTTCACTTGTCTGGCTTTTGGCGATATTAAATCCGCCAAACTGGTCTAAGATTATTTTAGTAAATCTTCTTAATTTACTGAGAATACAATTAGTAAATGTGACGGTGACAGCTGAGTGTCAGAGAACAGAACAGGACATATTACTGTAGTCACATCGATATTAGTATGACAATCCCTATATAGCTTTTATTTTTCTTCATAAATGATGCTTTAATAAGAATTTTAAAGTATAAGTTTGACAGGTCTGATTGAAATCCATTAATATTAGGTAACTGCATATATTTTACATAGTAACATGGTTTGTAAGGCTGAAAAGAAGACATCTGTCCATCCAGTTCAGCCTGTTGATCCAGAGGAAGGCAAAAAACCCTCAGGAGGTAGAAGCCAATTTTCCTCATTTTATGGGAAACATTTATTTGCAATCAGAATAACTCCCTGGATCAATGTAATTTCTCCAAAAATCTAATAACTATGACTTGTAAAATTATTACACTCCAGAAATAAATCCGGGCCCCTCTTGGGATCTTTTAGTGTACTCACTTATGACCAGCACATGGGCCCTAGGACTGGAGGTAAGAAACGCTGTTTTAGCGCATCCATTAGGCTCAGTTAGTGTCTGCGCCATCAAGTATCCACTGTTTTTGGTGGAAGATAAAGTCCTGTCTTCTAGACATAAAAATAATAATGGCTACATGGTGGAATAGAAGTTTTTTTTAAGCACGAAAGTCAAAGAATGACAAATACAAATGGAATATGTTCCGTTTGTATCCGTCATTTGATCTGTTTAATGGATCCATTTTTTTTCCTGTTTTTCTAACGGATTAGAAGAATAGAAAATTCAACACGGATGTGAACGAGGCCTATCTAAAAATATAGATTTCCAATAGCCTATACATACGAAAGATTTCATAAACACTCCCTCAAACACTTAAATTCATTGACTCAAGAGGATCTGGCTTAGCTTTAGGCCCAAAGAATGCCCTCACACGAGGCAGAATTTCCCACCAGAAAATCCGTAACATCCCCTGTGATAGCCTACGGGGACGTCAATACCTGCGGTAATATTCTGCAGTGCAACAGAAAGCAAATCGTGTTTTGTTAAGGATTTCATGAGGCTGAATGTCATTCATTCATTTCAATGGAGATGTAATCCGCACAGAAACCTGCAACATAAATCACAAAGAAAATACCAATTTTGTTCTGCTGCGGAAAAATGCAAAACTAAATCCGCTGAATAAACTGCAACAAAATCTGCAATTTTCTAAAATCCGCACCTGTGTGTAGTTTTTTTTAATGCAGTTTCTATCAGTTCTGTCAGAAAACTATTATTTATTAATTTATTTGCAGGATCAAAATATGTGCGCTGCAATCCAAGCAGCTGATTGTAAAACCGAAGCCACGTGGTAAAACAACTGCACAAAACAAAAACAGACAACTTTGTCGCATTAGGCCCCAGTCACACTCAGTGATCGCTGCCGGTTTTTTAGTTTGCTTGTTGGTTTCGTTACGTTTTCCGGCCTCAATTTTTATTTTATTTTTATCTTTTTATTCTGTAAACATGCTAAGGATAACTTTTTAGCAACCATTTGTGTCCCATTAAAATAAAATAAAAAAATTAAAAAAGCAAAAGCAGACAGTAGAAAGAACATGGCCTAATTCTCGCATAAATTAATGGGATGCAATTGAAAATAATTTTTTTTAGGAAATTGTGTAAAACTGACCAATGAAAAAGGAAACAAAAATCCTGACTGGACTGGTGCCATTCGCTCTATTTCTGCTTTAGAATAACCTCCTTTACCTTAAATACATATATACAACCATGCCGATTAATGCAGGTGAACACCTGGAAGCCATCTTGTGACAGGCCTATGATTTATAGACTTTTTTTTAAACCAATTAGTCCATCACTGTACAATACATACTTACCGTATACGCCTCACTCTTATTCTGTTCTTTGCTTATTTCTATAAACTGCAGCAAAATTCACTATAGCAAATGTACAACAATACTTATTACGTAGGAGGGTGTAAGACTTACGGATGGTTTTGTTTTTGTCTTTTGTTATTTTTCTTTTGTAGCTTTGAAGCCAAAACCAGAAGTGGATTCAGAAAAGAAGAGAATTTGTATCCGTCCGTTATACTGTCTCTCCTATTATCATCCACTCCTGATTTTAGCTTTAAAAACTGCTCAGCCTTTAAAAATGATTACATCTACGGTACTAAAGACGACGAGCTGAAACTGAGGAAAATCCGCTCTGTCGGCAGAGACGCTTATGGTTTCTGCTTTAGCATTTTTCTTGGACTTTAGAGGTAATTGCTACAGTAACAACAAGACAAATACATGGACACTGGATCCCACTATACTGGTGATGGAACTAAAAATTGTCTGTATTGGAACGAATATTATTTAGTATGCGATTTATTTAAAAACGGTGTATTTTGGACAAATTTTTACGTCTTTGACTTGCTGTCTGATCGAGGCCTATCATAAAATATTTCTTGGAACCAGTGTTATTTACAGGCCCTGTCCTCGCTTACATTTTTGCATCAGTTTAAGGGCTCATGCACACAACCGTATGTATTTCGCGGTCCGCAAAAATCACGGGTGTCCATGTGCATTCTGTATGTTGCGGAACGGAACAGCTGGCCCCTAATAGAACAGTCCTATCCCTGTCCGTAATGCGGACAATAATAGGACATGTTCTATTTGCTTGCGGAATGGACATACAGAAACGGAATGCACATGGAGTAACTTCTTTTATTTTTTGCGGATCCAGTGAAATGAATGGTTCCACATACGGCAAAAAAAAAAAAACGGAACGGATGCGGAAAGAAAATACATTCGTGTGCACGAGCCCTAAGGCTGCCTGCACACAGGGGCAGGTTTACAAACAGAAAATAGGCACAGATTTTCTTCCTGACCAGAAAACGCATTGGTGACTCACAGATTTGATGCAGGTCTCATCCTTGCATTGAAGAGGGTGAAATCTGCACAAAAAAACAACAAAAAAACACACAGCACAAAGAATTGGCATGTTGTGGATATCAAAATCCGCACTGAACGTAAAAGCCAAGTGTACATGAGATTTGTGAAATTTTGATGCTACTGTTTTACGCTGCGTTTCGTCCACCCGAGAATCAGCACAGAAAAACCGCGCGTCATGGGCAAGATTTGTAAGTAGCCCAAGGCTGTGTTCTTTGCGGATTCGCTTTCATTGTCATAGGATATGGAGATCCATATGAAAAATCAAAATATTAAACCTCTAGAGCCGCCCCATATATTCCCGCCAAGAATGCTACATGAGACTATATAGAAAACTGTTCTACAGCACAAAAATGGTGCAAATACGTTGTAAAATGTGATGGTTTCGCAATATTGTGTCGTGTGTCTCATCCCATTATTCCAGTGACGACCGACATAGAAGTGGCATCCAGGTAAGACGGATCAGTCCGCCGAACTGGAGTCTCCCCCACAAATTAGGGAGCGTCACCTTTATGTCGTGCAACAGTTTTAAAAAAGAAAGACTTTGCACCAAACACAGCACTTTGGACGCATAATCCCTACCTTGCACAGTACAAGACGAGAGCTGTAAAGAGAATAAAGAGAAAAGGTCAGATATTTCCGATTAATACTACGAGAAAAGACTGAAAACACACATAGCTATTTTTTTTAGCACTTTTGCGGCTTTGGTGGAATTTTTTTGTACCTGCACTTTTTTGCATGTCAGCTGAAAGTCTATAGGAAATATGCCATGCAGGACATACAAGCGTTTTTTGCTTAGTGGCAGTTTTTCCAATTTGTGGCTCCTTTTATTTTATTTTTTAATGCAGCGTGTTGTAGCTTTAGGCCTTTTTTTTAACCCTTTCTCTATAGGGGAAAAATGCGTGAACAAAAGGTGGCGTACATAAATCTGTTTTGCAAAAATGCTATAAAAAACTGAGGTAAGAAAGGCGTGCAATTGGTTTCAACTGAAAGACACCAGACTAAACTTGTGTGAACGGCGTCCATAAGGGTGGACTCACACAAACGTTTGTAGTGGCCTTTCTTAGCAAATTTGCTTTTTTTAGGCTTTTTTTTTGTTCTTCACATGCGTTTTTTTGCTGAAAGAACGCCTGCTCTAGACGTTAGCTGAAAGTCCATGGGAAATATGAAATGCAGGACACACAGGATTTTTTCCTAGTGGCGGTTTTTCTAATGTGTGGCTTCTTTTTGTATTTATTTTTTTAATGCAGCATGTTGAAGCTTTTGACCCTTTTTTCATCTCCTTCTATGCAGGGGGGAAAAAACACCTGAACAAAAAATGTTGCAAAAAAAAAAAAAAGGATAAAAAAATGAGTCCCTTCTTTTTAAACATCATACTAAATTTGTAGGTGTTGGGGCCTAAATGGTTGACTCACTTACAGGTTTGTCGTGGCGTTTGTCAACACTTTTTAGGATTTATTAGGATTTATGATTTATTATAAAAACAAAAAACAAATGAGGTCCAAATATTAGCTGAAAGTCTGTGGGAAATATGAAATGCAGGACAGAAACCCTATTTAAGCTAGTTTTTGTGTATCTGGCTTTTTTGTAACACAGCAATATTGAAACAGTGGTGCTTTTTTCACGATTTTTTTCCCATCCTATTCTCTATAGAAAAAAAAATGGGGAAGAAAAATCACTATTGGTCCATATTGAAAAAAATGCCACTAAAAAAGCCATAATAAAGAAATGCGGTATGGGAACAAACTGTAAGCGGTTTCTATGGAAGAAGTAAAATTAAAAATACAAAAACACACAAAAAAACCCAGACAAAATTAGTATGTGAAGAAGCCTAAGGTATCCCACAGCAACCAATCAGATTTCACCTTTCATTTTTCACAGCTGCTTTGGAAAATGAAAGGCGGAATCTGACTGGTTGCTATGGACAACTAAGTCAGTTTTCATTTTCACCCGTTTTGATAACTCTTTGGAAAATGATAGGAGGATTCTGACTGGTTGCTACGGGCAACTAAGCCAGTTTTCATTTTCACCAGTTTTGATAAATCTCCCCCAGTTTTATGGCTCAGATATATTGCTCTGTGGTACCTGATAATGGCCAGGGCTGGTGAATATGACCAGCACTGTGAGGTGGGACTGTCATGGCCACTGTGTGTTTATCCAGCTGCTGGACTCTGCTAAATCCATGTCAATATCATGGTATATAACTAATTAGGTCTGGCTGACATTTTCTAAATACTTGGAATAACTTGAATTATTTCCAATTACAACCCACTGACGTTAGGTTCCTTCACCCTTCATGAAAAGTGTCTATTTTCTGAATATTTTTTTATTTCCTATCGAATAATTTACCTCAGACCTAACTATTTGGCATCATTAAAAGGATGATGAGAGAGGTGAGGTGTTTCTTATGACTTTCTGAGGGAAAATTCCTGTCAGAAATGCTTTGTCTTCGTCGTCACGGGCTGTCAGAAATTACTTTACCAAATGTATTTTTTTTAATATATATATATTTTATTTACTAGGCGGGAGAGGTGGTAAAGGCGCACTATTTTAAATACAGAGTCGTGTTTTGAGAACTGGATGCGACTTTATTAGCGTCTTTCCAGTCACAATTCTTCACTAATTAACTTCGCGCATTTACTGCTCAACAATCTCCGCTGCATCACACAGCTGTCTTCCCGCCGTCAGGGAAAAACGCGCTTTTTTTTTTTTTTTTTTTAAGAACACGTGACGACACCGACTCCGTGACCTCACTGTCCAACGTTCAACATACCCTGATGTTGCCACAGCAACAGACACGCAGCCCCCCTCCCCTTTCCCACCCCTCCCTTCTGGGCCCAGGAGCTTTGGATCAGCCCACTCGATGCTAGGCGTAGGGGGGGAGCTAAAGTTCTCGCTCACGTGACGTCAGGAAGGCCTGGGCTACACGTGTCGTTCGATCGACCTCCCCCTGAAAAGGCAGTAGGTTTCGAAGCGTCCTCTTCCGCTGGTGTCGCCATGGAGACGGGGAGATTGTTAGGCGCAAACGGAGAGGCATCCTGGAGACAGACAGACGGCTCTTGACAACGAGCGCAGCCGCAGCGACAACAGCACCCGTCCAGCCATGAGCCAGCGACAAGTCCTGCAAGGTAATGACAGTGTTCACATTTATACACTTTTATTTGAAGTCATGCGTTATTTTTGAGATATAATCTCTCATGGTTACCTCAGACGCTCCAAGTGTGGGTCTAATGGCACCGCTGTGACCTATGTCTTTAATTCTGTCGCGGCTTCTAGCGTTGTGGCACCACCCCACATGAAGCGTTTAGGTGTTTTTTATTTTTCCTGATCATTTTTATTGAAAATAGTCAAGAAATGCTGCTGTTAGTGTCTGTTAGGACTAGCGTTGAGCAAATCGAAGAACCCGAAGTGGACTTTGATCCAAATTTCAGGGAAAACTCCATTCGCCGCAAAGCCGAATTTCCTTGTGCTTCACGGTAACGAATGAATTTTCCCTGAAGCGGGGGTTAAAAAAAACAAACATTCTTAAAGGGGTTATCCAATTTCAAGAACCCCCCCCCCATATGTGCAGAGCCCCTCACCGGTAATATACTTACCCTGCTCCTGTTCCCCGCACCACCGCGGCTGCTTCTCCCTGCACACGGATGAAAACATCCAATGTCGGGAGGGGGCAGCCGATGGCAGGCGGGGACGAGCCTCCCTAGCATCACCCGCGAGCGCGAAGAGGGAGCTGTGGCCATCTTGATTGAAGATCCCCTGCAAAATCTGAAGCGCGGTGACGTATGATGTCACCACGCCGGCCAGCTTGATGACGTTATCGCGCACTGCGTGAGTCTTCACGCTGGATCTTTAATGAAGATGGCCATGGCGGCCTCTCTGCGCTATAATGGATAAGGTGAGTGTTTTTTTTTTAACCCATTAACCCCTGAAAGCTCTAATTTTTTTTCTATCTGAGAGGCTGGGATCCGTGATGAACACGGCATCTGAGGAGTTCCCCGTGACTTACAAAGAAATGCGCTTCGTGATAAAGTAATTCGTCACAAAGCGAAAATCTTTGTGACATTTGGTGAAGCTGCCAAATCAAAGTTTTGTAAACTTCGCTTATCTCTAGTCCTAAAAGTTCCCTGCGCATGCTCTGAACTTATCCATAGGCTCGCCATGCGCCCAGCAAATGCCTTCCTTAGCAGACCCTCGGCTGGTACGTGCCGGCAGACGTCCCAAGGTTAAGGCCTCATGCACACGAACGTATATTCTTTCCGTGGCCATTCTGTTTTTTTGCAGACCGTATATGGATCCAATCATTTCAAAAAAACGGAAGTTACTCATTATGTCCGTATTTCTGTTCCGCAAAAAATAGAACATGTCCTATTATTGTCCGAATTGCGGACAAGGATAGGACTGTTCTATTAGGGGTAGAGTTGAGCGAACTTCTGTTTAAAGTTCGGGTTCGGGTTATCGTAGGATCCCGTTATGGATTCCGCTACCACGGATCATAAGGGCATTTGGAATCCATAAGGGGATTCTTCAATGAACCCGAACCTTGGACAACACGGAGGACCTGGGGTGACGTCACCGTCATGTGATCAGTGCAGGGGGCGTGGCTCAGTACTGGATTAGATAAGAGGTGGTAGGCTGTTTGTGGGCCGCAGTACTGCCATGGCCGGGCAACGGCCGTGTACATGAGGCCTTACTTTGAGAAAAAAATTGTACACCAGAATTGTGGAGCGATTTTGGTGCAAAATAATGCATATCAGACCACACCCCTTTCTGTGAAACACATCAGTAAATCTGGGCCTTTATTTTTTATTTTTTTAATATTTTGCTTTTATGCCTCTATTTCAAGAATCCAGAAAATTTTTACTTTTCCATTGACAGAGCTGTGTGACAGCTTGTTTTTTATTCTGTAGGATGACTTGTAGTTTTTATTGGTATTTTGGGATATATAGTGTGTTTGTAATTTGGGGCAACTTTTTGATAACTTTTATTGTGTTTAATTCAGAAGCAAAATGAACAAATACTAGCAATTTTGGATTTTTTTTTAACTTGTTTACTATGAATAATAAAATCTTATTGTATGGGTCATTACGGAGGTGGTGGATAGTTTTTAATTTTTTGCATTTCTTTATTTTTATTTTTTTACATTTTGAAAAAAATAAAAAAAATTCCTAACGCTAAGGGACCTAAACCTGTGATCCTCTGATCTCTCATATAATACACTGCAGTGCTGGTGTATTACAGTGTATTATATCAGTGTAGGCATCCTATCAGGCCTTGCCCCATGCTATCAAGCCCGTATTCCCTAAAAGTCTAAATGAAAAGAGGTTACTGTCATGGAATAACCCCTTTAGGCCACCTGCACACGGTGCGTAATGCGAGTGGATTTTCATGTGAAAAATCCGCAGCATGATACAGTACCAACGAATGCGATTTTCATAATTTCTTTGTACCGGGCAGAAATTTTCAGTTTGGAAATTGACCCGCGGTGAAATCTTTTACGAGTCAGTTGGTTGCTGTGACAAACAATATGGGAGTAAAACATGAGAGCCCTGAGCCCCAGAGCTTACAATCTATCAGTGCTGTCAGACAGGTGAACATTACCATTCCTCACCGCCCAGGTATGGGGATTAGAGCTGAGATCCTGTAGGGTCCTGGTAAGGACTGTGGAGCAGTAGCTGGGGTTTTTTGTGCCTCTTTATGTCAACGATGAGAATTTCTTACTGCTTTGTGTATGCATCTCCGCTGAAGGCCTATATGTCTCCATGGTAACCCAACTTCAGACAAACCCTTATCCTTCAAGTTTGCTTCCATCTGCCGCCTTCTTTTGCGAGCCTACCAAATGCTTGCGTTTTAAAGGGTTAGATATTCATGGCACATCCGTAATGTAGGGGTCTTGTCACCCCCTGTTATGTTCTTCTCGTGTATTGTATAATTTCCATGCAAAGTCAATTACGCTCAAGTTAAACCTTTCCTTTGTCCCGTGTGTTTCCCCTGCTAACCTCCATTTTTGTATCCCTTCTCTTCTCCGCACGGTTGATCTGCCTGAGCCTGCTGTGTTCTACTGGCTTTTTGCATCTAGAATTTGCTTTGTATTGTAAAATTACTATTATGAAGTTTTGAGTACATTGATGGTTTTCTAACACATCTTTGTCTTTTGCATTTAGTGTTTGAGCAGTACCAGAGAGCGAGGACCCAGTTTGTTCAGACTATTGCGGAGCTTGCTACGCGTCCTCAGAACATCGAAACCCTACAAAATGCAGGTAACTAGTGCGACAGGGCATAATAAGATTTCCTTATCTGTTGGCTACTAACCTAAAGGCCGTAGTACACAGACTGATTTAACAGGTGATTGTCAGGAGGGAAGCGTTCCTTCCCGGCAATCGCCTTCTCGCTAGCGGAGGAGACCACGGCTGTTACATGCAGCGATCTCCTCCTCAGTATAGGGACGAGTGATCACTAATGCCATCGCTCGTCCCCATACTGAATCATTGTTTGCCGGCAGCAGATCGTGATTAGACACCACAATCTGCCATATGCAAACTATAGTTTTTTTTTTAACCTGTCAAAAGATTTGGATTGCTCGTTCATCAGGAAATCAGTGGCAGTATTAGACTGCCAGATCATCGCTAATGAGTATTACTACAAACACTGAAAAATCGGCAGGTGTAATACAGGCTTAAGGCCTCATGTATACAACCGTAGGTGTTTTGTGGTCCACAAAACACAGATACAGGCCGTGTGCATGCTCCCATTTTATGTCTATAGAAATGTTCTAATCTTGTCCGCAAAACGGACAAGAAGAGGACATGTTCTATTTTTTTGGAAGGCTAACAGAACGGGCATACAGATGCGGACAACACATGGTGCGCTGACCGCATTTTTTTGTATTCCTGTTGAGATCAATTGTTCCGCGTGTGGTCTGCAAAAAATGTGGAACAAAAATATGGTTGTGTGCATGGGGCCTAGTTATGGAAAAATTCTACTTTTATTTATTTTATAGCACATAAACAGATGTTCACTACAAATAAGTTTTCCTAAGATAAAAAGGGGTTGTCGAGGTTGGTGGTAGAGTTGCTGAGTCAGTCTCTTGCCTCTAGCGGTACAGCCCAGCGTGCCACTGTGCCTCTCCATGGCCCTCGTCAGAATGCATGGCCTCTTTCATGCCACGTTACAGACGTCTGCATTTATCCATCTATTAAAAAAAATAAAAAATGCAGCGGAATGCAAAATTAAAGAAAATCTATGTACTTTTGGCATACGGTTTTTCAGTATGTATCTATTAAATGCATTTTTTTTTTCTGTGTATGAAAGAGGACTAGGAGTCACAGTTCTGTGTGTGACCTTTAATCCTTAAAGGGGTTCTCCAGGAATTAAAAAAATGAAAATACTATTTATTTTATAATAAATATATTCACAAATACCTTTTATCACTTAGAATGGCTTGTTTTGTCTAGGGAGCAATCATTAGGAGAAATAAAATGGCCGCTGTCCTATCAGTACACACAGTACCTGTCCTAATCACACAGGGGGACAAGTTACTTCACCACAATGAGCCATAGTGCTGCCTCGTTCTCCTCTCTGCTCTGCTTGTCAGGAACCATGATCCTGAATACAGGTGAATCTCTGTGGGAATGGAGATGATGAGGAGGGTGAGGTGAGGCTAATGAGCAGTGACACTTGTATACAGTCTCCATTACCACAGCAACACATTACCACAGCCTGCCCGTCCTCTCTGTACTTCATGTCTTCTCATCAACTAAATTCCCCAGAAATTCAGCTAAAGATCTTATCATCTGTATTCAGGATCCTAATACTTGACAAGTAGAGAGGAGGATGAGGCAGCTCTTTACCTCAGTGAACTAATGGGACAGCAGCCATTTTGTTTCCTCTGATGATTGCTCCCCAGACAAAACGAGCCATTATAAATAATGTGAAAGGTATTTGAGATATTTGAGAATAAAGTAATATTTAAGTATTTTCATTTTCTTGATTCCTGGAGAACCCCTTTAACCTGGAACCCCACTTGAGGGTGTACTAGTAAGAGGCAGACATGTAGCGGTAATCTTAAAGGGTCAGGATATTGATGACCTGTCCTCAGTATAGGTCATCAGTGTAAGATCAGCGTGGGTTCGACTCCTGACAACCCCACTGTTTAGCTGGTTGAAGAGGCCATTAGAACGGCAGAGGAAGCTGTAATTACACGGCACGGCATGGGGTGCAACTAAAGCACAAGCACCGCGGCCTTTTAAACCAGGTGACGTATCCTGAGAATAGATCATCAGTATAATGACACAGCACAATTCTTTTTAATTTAATTATATTCCAGTGGGGCAGAGCGCTTGATGGTTGCCTACCAGACATGGATCTTACCAGTTAGGCCGGTTTCCCGAATTTCCAGCCATCCTTTGTAATTGCCCTCTGGCTGATGAACCGATCCCATGGTTTTCGGTGCATGTGTTGTAATGATGGCTGCCTCCCTGCACCTGACAGAGAAAATAATAGGCTGGGATAGTGCACAAAACTGATTTCAGTCGTGTCTGGCTCGAGCAGAAAACAACTGGCTGGACAGAACTGATATGCGTATGAACCCAGACTTGGGCCTTATTCACAGGTCCGTAGTGTTTATGGATCCGCAAATTGCGGATCCATAAACACACCCGGCCGGCAGCCCCATAGAAATGTCTATTCTTGTCCGCAATTGCGGGCAAGAATAGGACATGCTCTACTTTTTTGCGGAGCTGCGGCTGTAAGATCGGCGCCGCGCTCCGCAAAAACGGATGTGGAGAGTACAGTGTGTGCTCTCCGCATCGTTCCGTGCCCCATTCACAGTCAATGGGTCCGCATGTATTCCGCAGAACTGCGGAATACATGCGAACGACATTGCGGACGTGTGAATAGGGCCTTACAGTCATAAGTATGTACCAGGCCTGGCGGTTACACAGAGTCTTAAAGTCACAGCGTTTAGCGGTTTCAGTTCTCAGATTGGCACAAGCTTTAAAGGGGTTCTCCGGGACCCATATATTGAATGTGTAGGCACCTTAACTCTCTAGGGTGCTAAGCTTTGATTACAAGTAAGGGCTTGTTCACATCTGCATTGAAGGCTCTGTTCAGGGCCTCCATCGCAGATTCTGTCAAAAAGGCTGTTAAAATAAACAGAATTCTGTAGTCAATTGAGGAGGTGTAAACTCCGCCTTAGGGCTCATGCACACGACTGTTGGATGTTTTGCAGCCTGCAAATTGCGGTTCCGCAAAACGTGGATCCCGGCCATGTGCATTCGGTATTTTGTGGAACTGAACAGCTGGCCCCTAATAGAACAGTCCTATCCTTGTCCGTAATGCACACAGCCATTTCCGTATTTATTTATTTTTTTAAGTAAATAGTTCTGCACATGGACCGCAAAAAAAATGGAACGGTCACGAAAAAAAAAATGTTCGTGCGCATAAGCTCTTACTGAGCGTTAACTTGAAGGGGTTGTGTCACTTCAGTAAATGGCATTTATCATGTAGAGAAAATTAATACAAGCCACTTACTAATGTATTGTGATTGTTCATATTGTCTCCCTTGCTGGCTGGATTCATCTTTCCATCACATTATACACTGCTCGTTTCCGTGGTTACGACCACCCTGCAATCCAGCAGCGGTGGTCATGCTTGTACACTATAGGAAAAGGTGCCGGCCGCTCTGGTGACCAGGACCATGGGAGCACACATAGGCCAGTGCTTATTTCTATACACGGGCACCGCTGCTGGATTACAGGGTGGTCATTACAAGCAGTGTATAATGTGATGGAAAAATAATTGAAGACAGCAAAAGAGGCAATATGGCCAATCACAATATACACGTGCAAAACGCGTTACAAACGTTTGCACCCGCGTGGGAAAAACGTGCATATTCCCGCAAAGCACCTGCCTCTTATCCGGGCGTCAAACATGACGCCCGTGTGAAAGAGCCAAAGCCATTCAGTTTTGCCTGCAATTGCGTTCAGCTGTTCAGTTTTTTCTGCGCGGGTACAATGCGTTTTGATGCGTTTTTCACGCGAGTGATAAAAAACTGAAGGTTTACAAACAACATCTCCTAGCAACCATCCGTGAAAAACACAATGCACCCGCACTTGCTTCCGGATGCAATGCGTTTTTCACGCAGCCGCATTCACTTCTATGGGGCTCGGGCTGCGTGAAAAACACAGAATATAGAACATGCTGCGATTTTCACGCAACGCACAAGTGATGCGTGAAAAAAAACGCTCATGTACACAGACCCATTGAAATGAATGGGTCAGGATTCAGTGCGGATGCTATGCGTTCACGTCACGCATTGCACCCGCGCAAAAAACTTGCTCGTGTGAAAGGGGCCTAAGGCTTCGTTCACATCACTGTTCAGCCTTTCCGTTCTCCTGCTCCGTTTAGGAGGAGGAGAACAGAAAGGATGGATTCAGCAGGAGAACGGAAAGGAGGGATTCAGAACATAACTGAGCCGAAAGGAGCCTACGGACCCCATAGACTATAATGGGGTCCGTTAGGTGTCCGTTCAGAAGATGATTTTGGAGCGGAGGCAAAAGTAGTGCATGCAGGACTTTTGTCTCCACTCCAAAATCATCTAAGCGGACACCTAACGGACCCCATTATAGTCTATGGGGTCCGTAGGCTCCTTTCGGCTCAGTTATGTTCTGAATCCCTCCTTTCCGTTCTCCTGCTGAATCCATCCTTTCTGTTCTCCTCCTCCTAAACGGAGCAGGAGAACGGAAAGGCTGAACGGTGATGTGAACGAAGACTAAGAAAGGTATTAAAAACAAAAATAATAAATATCTTTATTTACATATTTTTTTAAATATTTTAAAGATATATATATTTTTTACGTCTTCCTTCGGCAGTGACTCTTCATTGAGTGAGTTTAGACGTCTACCTGTTCACCCTTTTCCTGTGATTTAATATTGAATGTAACACAAATACTTTTTATACATCAAGATAAGCAAGTACGTTGTATTATACTAATATTCTGTCACTTTTTCTAGATTTAAATATTCAGCAATATAAAAGCACTTTATAAGTTATTGCAGTTTATCATTAATATAAGACACACATGTTTCCTGAATGACATTGCTAAAACTCCATTCTTTCATAGAAATGATGAAAATGTTACATTTCCACCTTTTTTTTTTGGTTGATCACTGGGGTTCTTACAAACCTTAATTTTGAAAGTGTAAATAGGATTAACAATCTGCCGGTTGTCTTCATAGTTATTAGCTCTAAAGAGTTTAAAGCTCGGCAAAAGTGATTATAGGCCTTTTGTAATGTGTCTTCCACTTGATTACCATTAGAGCGGTTAATGCCCCGTAAACTTGATTTATGACCACCGAATCCAGATCACCGCAAGTCAATCAGTGAGATTTGAAAACCTGTCTCAATCCAAGCTCCCTAAGCACGCCGGAAACGGAATGATCTCACTATAGATTGTCCGTGCGCGCTATACCGCCCTGTGCTTGTCTGCTTGTATTACTTTATATTTTATATAAGCAATGGAATATGTAGTCTCTCTCTCTCTCTCTCTCTCTCTCTCTGTCTCTCTGTCTCTCTGTCTCTCTGTCTCTCTGTCTCTCTGTCTCTCTGTGTCTCTGTGTCTCTGTGTCTCTGTGTCTCTGTGTCTCTGTGTCTCTCTGTCTCTCTGTCTCTCTCCTCTTACCACGGTGTACAACATGATGCTGTCAAGATGATATATATTTAAGAAATGAAGTCGAAAATCTCTAGACTTCTGTACACATAATTAAAGGGATTGTCTCACTCCAGCAAATGGCATTTATCATGTAGAGAAAGTTAATAGAAGGCACTTACTAATGTATTGTAATTCTCCATATTGCCTCCTTTGCTGGCTGGATTCATTTTTCCATCACATTATACACTGCTCGTTTCCATGGTTACAACCACTGCTGCAGCACAGATACCACACATGCGCACTCCCGTGGTCTCAGCCACCAGAGCGGCCGGAGGTTTTTTTCCTATAGTGTGCAAGCACGACCACCGCTGCTGGATTACAGGGTGGTCGTAACCATAATGTGATGGAAAAATGAATCTAGCCAGCATAGGAGGCAATATGGATAATGATAATACATTAGTAAGTGCCTTGTATTACCTTTCTCTACATGATAAATGCTATCTGCTGAAGTGAGACAAAAACCCTTTAAAGCATTGGGGGTCCTATATCAGAAGACCTGCTTGGGGGCAGATGAGCCCTTAGGCCTAATTCACACGTCCGTAGTGTGTTTTGCGGAAACACGGATACGCAAAACACAGACGGCTGCTGCAATGTGCATTCCGCATTTTGCGGACCGCACATTGCTGGCACTATATAGAAATTGCCTTTTCTTGTCTGCAATTGCGGACAAGAATAGGACATGTTCTATTTTTTTGCGGAAATGCGGATGCGGACATCCATTCCTGCCCCTTTGAAATGAATGGGTCTGCAACCCTTCCGCAAAATTGCAGATGGGATGCGGATCCATTTTGCGGACGTGTGAATTAGGCCTTATGGGTAGAATAGTTACCGGGAGGATTATCTAACAGGCCAGCAGTGACGCTGCAGTGATTTGCACTCCTTGCTCCATTAATTGTGGGCCTCAATTAGAATGGCCCATGGTTCTGTGTGTAAATAATTGCTCAAGTCGTCTACCACCTTCTATACAGCGATGCAGCTGCTGATAAGCCGCTTCTTTGTGATCCTTTTTATGAGCAAAAACCGTATAACTAAGCCCATATTTGTTTGAGGTTTTATTGAGTTCCAGGTCTAGTGAACTGACAGGCAACGCCGGGGACTGGAGGACTTTTCCTCCTGCCGGAGTTAGCCTCTTAGTCATCATGTTGTAACGTTAATACCGCGGCTGATTCATTATAGCTTTTTTTTTTTTTCATTTATTTTTATTTTTTTGTCGTAGGCAGCTATGATTTTGAATGGTGAATCGTGCAAACCCTACAATCCTGTGTGTCTGTTTATTAGCAGTTTTGCAGCCTTTATGCTTCTTTCTGGTTCGTGTTCATGTTTATCAGTGTTTATATGGATGGCTGCGCTGTGTAATCCATTGGTACAGTTTATCATTTCTCACAGCAATGTGATAAGCACCTATTGCTGGGGGATTTTGTGTCTATAAATCGTCCGAATGGACTCCTTTTCTGTGTCCTCCCGGGAACAGTGTTATTTCCTGAACTGTATTTGCTTATAAATATCTAACTTAAAACCGTATCTGCGATATTTTTATTTATAAATATGCCCCTAACATATGTTTCTACTTAGAAAACCTTTTACATATTTTAAATTAACAAAAATTGAGGTATTTTCATGTTTAAAGCAGAAAGCTAAATGTGCTATACGATAAAACAGGTTCAGAAAGCATTGCGCTTTATTGGAATGTTTTTTTTTTTTTTTCTTCGTTTTTTTAAGGGCTAATTCCTGGAAATGACCTCAGGTCACTCTGCAAAATCGGTTCATGTCCCACAGAATTCAGAAAAATATTTTAAAGAGCTGCCTGGTTTACATAGGCCCTAATACATGGGAGTCCCTCCTTTACTCCACCATTTACCTGACGGCATCTTTCTCTGGAGGAGGCTGCCCGTCTGTACGATACACGGAAGGCCCTTCGGTTTTAAATGTCATTTTCCCCTTTTACCTTTGCTGCTAGAATCCGTAAAGAGTGCAGCTGATCTCTTCAGATGCCAGTAGAAGGGCACCCTGTGATCAGCTGAAAGGGGTCCTCTCACATAGTAAAGGGGTCCTCTCACTTCAGCAAAGGCCATATATCCTGCAGAGAAAGTTAATACAAGGCGCTGTCTAACGTATTGTGATTCTCCATATTGCCTCCTTTGCTGTCTGGATTCATTTTTCCATCACATTATATGTTTCCATGGTTATGACCACCCTGTTATCCAGCATCAGTGGTCGTGCTTGCACACTATAGGATAAGGTGCCGGCCTCTCTGCTGGCGGGACAGTGGGAGTGCGCATAGGAAGGCATTCGCAGCCGCTCCATCCTAGCCTCCTTGTATCTGCACTGCAGCGGTGGTTGTAACCATGGAAACGAGCAGTGTATAATGGAAGGAAAAATGAATCCAGCCAGCAAAGGAAGCAATATGGACAATCCCAATACATTAATAAGGGCCTTGTATTAGCTTTCTCTACATGATAAATGCCATTTGCTGAAGTGAGACGACCCCTTTAATATTAAAGTCTGTAACAAAAAGCAGATAGTAGAAGAAGACGCCAATAAGACCGTTCAACATGTGGCTGCTCTAAAGCATATGCTATTAACAGCAGCTTAGGCAAGATGGCCGCCCCTATAAGCATGTACAGAGAAACAGAATTTAAAAAAATTACAATCCGAAAATAAACACAGATTAGAATAAAATATTATGGGGGTCATTTATTAAGACTGACGCTTTACACGCCGGTGTTAATATCCCCTATAACTGGCGGTGGCGCCGGACTCTACATGACTTCGGCGTATCCAGTGCTGGTCTGAATGTACGCCTGCTTCCTAGTGCTTCCGGCTGTCTTACATTTAGACCATTTTCTGCGCCTAAACCAGGCGTAGAAAATGATGAATGAGACGGGCATGCAGGCCCTTCCCCGCCCGACACCGACTTTTCTAGACCTGGCGTGAGCGGGGAAAAGTTGAAGATTGCGGCGCAAAGGACCTCTGTGCCAGAAATACACCTAATATATGGGCATATTTCTGGTTAGTAAATGACCCCCTATTTGTCAGTGTCTGGTTTTAATTAGTAGAACGCATTTATAAATATATAATAAATATTTTCCCTTTAGATATATATATTTTTGAATCCGTTAAAGGAACCTTTGTTATGGCAACGTGTGTAGTCCTAATCTTACATCTGCTGCATGCATTCACTTGTGCTAATGGGCACGTAGCACCCTAGTCCCACCCACATGCCTGGGACCCGTAATTTATGAAGCAGATAATCGCTTCCAGTTATCTTGTGTTTACATATTAATTTGGAAATGCGTTTGGTGCGGCAAAGAAAGATCTGATTATTTCTGCCACCTCTGTGCTGTTTTATGAGTCATTTGTCTGACTCCACCGCTTGCGCCTTTATGAATTGCAAGCTCTTTTAATACAATCAGTCATTGTGACTCGAGCTTGTGCTCCGCAGGTTGTTGTGTATCCTGGCGTCTTTATGTCAAAATAAAGTCATTTTCTGCAAAACTCAAGGGGAGAATAATAATGTGGAATAAATCAATTCCAAAGTCAACAGTTTGGTCAGGATGAGAACCCTTTTCATGTTTTTTTTTTTTATTTATTTTTTCTCCTTTCCTAGGAAATGCAGTTTTTTCATCTTATTTACCAGCTGAATGATCTGTAAATAAGCAATGTGACATGACAGTGAGTCTTGTACTGTAATAACTGCATGTCCCTAGCGGATAGAGAAATACAATGCCGGCCTGATTATCTCCATTCACCTTGGGGAATAAGGGTCTTCGTGTCGGCCTGGGCCGAGCTATATGTCTGTCCTAATGCAGCGAAAGCAGCAGGGAAGCAACAGACAAAGAGTACCGGGTGTTTTAAAGCTGCCTCCGAGTTTCATACATGATTACTTTATTTGAAAGAAAGGCATATTTTATATTCCCCCTCCGAGTGCTCACCGTAAGATGGGAAAACAAGGATTTGTAGCCTTCATGAAGCGGGCGATAAGGAATGCCACTGCAGCCATTTCAGGGGGGTTATCGGGAAGATCCTCAAATGGTTTTGATCACAGGGGCCCTATTTAACAATGGTATAAATACAGTACACAATGGGCGCCCAACTGACCCCCTCACAAAGACTGATGCATAAACTACCGGGGCATAGTCTGCATTCATCTGCTGGATATATCTAATAAACAAAACTAACTGCAAAGAGCTGAGGAGTGACCGATCATGGGGCGGTAGGAAATATGAAATATGTTGTATGATTCCTGTATTAATTACTCAAGGTGTCCAAGATCTCTGCTTGCAGTTACTCAGTAGAAACATTTACCTATTTTGAGTTGATAAACTTGTCTGACCAAGGGATGGACATAATAATAATAAATATAATGAAGCATATTCATATAGCGCTAAGCAGTAAATTGCTGAGGCTTTGCAATATTGTTATTGGGCATGGGGTTTTTACAGGGGACTCATGTTTCACTTGTAAAAAACTGCACGTCAAATAATAACCACAAAACTGTTGGGCTAAATGCACACGATCAGGATTGCGTGCGGATTTGCGTCCGGAAAATCCGCACCGTAGGTCATGTACATTGTATTCTATGAGCATTTTAAATTCTCAATGCTCACGATACGGATTTTCTTGACCTGCGGTGCGGATTTTAGAATCCACAGCATGTCAATTTATTTAATTTTTCCTGACCGGATTTTCTTTATTGACTTAGTAAAATCCACATGCAAATCCGCACCAATTGATGCGGATTGACCGCACGAATCTGCCTGCGAACACCTGTGGATTTCAGTGCGGATTCTCCTGAACATGTGCATGTACCCTTACAGTCCATACAAGGTGCATTTCACTGCACTGAGCCAAGCCACATCGGGTTCTGTCATGTAACAACCCATGCATCTGGGTCAGCATTATTTAGAGGGTCACTGTTATGAATTTTTTTTTATCACATATTAATAATTTATATGTGAATATTCTTTGTCATTTTTAAATAAAAAATGGATGGATTTTTTTTGTATTTTGTTCTGGCCTATCCTGTCCCAGTATGTGGCGGGTCAGGGCGTCTCGCATAATAGTAATAAATGCAATGTCCTTCTGTGGGCATGTTTATCTAGGCCAGCCAAAGGCTGTCCAGGGATGCTGGGAGTTGTAGTTTTGCAACAGCTGGAGGCACACTGGTTGGGAAACACTGATCTAGGCCCATTAGCAGAATGATGGAACTGTTATTCTGTCAGTCATTCTAGCTCTTCACCTACTATTCTGATAGGATCACCCTGCAGATGGATCATTCCTTATGCAGAAGAGTCATAAACTGAGATTACTTAGCTCTCTCATTGGAAACCTTAATCTATTCTCTACAGAAGGACAATATTTGTATTTTCAGTGGCATAGTACTGCTGAGAAGAAAACAGACAAAAAAAAAAAAATCAATTTTAAATGAATATTTATTTTTAAAAATAATACGGTTTTCTGATGGAAGTGTCCGTTTAAGTCTTGTTCACAATAAACCAGAGCTATTGTGACTGTACACATGTCCTTACTTCACTAGTTGAGGAGGACTAAGTTGTATTTCCAGGAGGGAAAGATGGAATTATATATATCTTTTTTTTTTTTTTTTTTTTTAAGAGGAATTTGTGAAATTAAGAATTAAAACTATTCTTTATTCTACTCATCAAACAATTTGCACATAATAAAAAGACAAAACAAAAATAGTATAAAACTCATATTTTTTTTGGGTAGCCTAACAAATGAAAAAGTTAGGGCCTCAAATTGCAAAATAATGGGGCCATTTATCAAACTGGTGTAAAGTAGAACAGGCTTAGTTGCCCATAGCAACCAATCAGATTCCACCTTTGACAAATACTTTGTAAAATGAAAGGTGGAATCTGATTGGTTGCTATGGGCAACTAAGCCAGTTCTACTTTACACCAGTTTGATAAATGACCCCATAAAGTGTCTGATGCTTTAGGATTTAAATGAACACTTCTGTAAGGAAGGGGTAATTTTGTAAAACTCAATATTCATATAAATTTGTATTTATTTATTTTAATTTACAATCCCCCAGTAATATGGTTATTATTAAATACCAGTAGTGGTGCTGGAGTCCATTCCTGACATAAGTTTGTGCCAGATCATCTAACCCCCCGATCTGATGTTGGGATGACGTTTTTACTTTAATATTCGGCAATTAGTGACCATTTCATAGGATTTTGACGTTCCCCTGGATCCACACGGTGGTATTATCGGCTGGATTTGCACCTGTGTCATTTTCAGCCTTATCAATTGTGGAACTACGTATAATCCGAGTTAATATCCATTTCTCAATGAGCGGCTCCATGGATATAAGGCCTTCTTTACTGATGCAGAATGATGGTGCATTTGTGACATGGCTACTTTCACACTAGCGTTTTTTGCGGATCTGTCATGGATCAGAAAAAACGCTTTTGTTACAATAATACAACCGCATGCATCCGTCATCAACAGATCCGGTTGTATTATGTCTTCTATAGCCATGACGGATCTATCTTGAACACCATTGAAAGTCAATGGAGGATGGATCCGTTTTCTATTGTGGCAGAGAAAACGGATCCGTCCGCATTGTCGTACATTGTGTGCCAGGACGGATCTGTCTGGCTCCTCTTCATCAGGCGGACACCAAAACGCTGCAGGCAGCCTCCAGGGCAGAATGGCGACTGATCGGAGGCAAACTGATGCATTCTGAGCGGATCCTTTTCCATTCAGAATGCGTTAGGGCAAAACTGATCGGTTTTGGACCGCTTGTGAGAGCCCCGAACGGATCTCCCAAACGGAAAACCAAAACGCGAGTGTGAAAGTACCCTAAGTAAAATTATGTAGTATAATATTTTCTACTGTAACCAGTACTTTGGAGGCATTTTGGGCTACAGCAGGGTAAATGGATTCTGATGGAAGCAGAGTAGTCTGTGGTACACGGGTAGATTGCAGCCTACATCCACCAGTATACTTCAGTTTACTTACACATTACAGACTGTACATATTTTGTTGCATTTATAATAAACCTGGAATTTGCAACACTGATAATCCTTGATGTAAACTTTCCTTTAACATAAATGGAAGTTCCTAGTCTCGGTGAGCAGAGCCCCCTGTACTGACAGATTATGGGGCACTGTGCGTCATTACAGCCGGACCCCCGCCCTATATGCTGCAGATAACAATCTTCACAGATTAGAAAACGTTCTGCAGATTTTAAAATCTGGGGCGTGCTCCCTTCTGGATTTGTTCCGATTTCCACAAATTTCGAGGCCATCTCTGCAGCAAAAATTTTCTGTGACCTGTGAACGTGACCAAAGAATTGTTCTGTCCTAATGCCAAGGCCTATTTCATATGGCAGTGAATCACAGACAGGGAGAACACGGACAGCACAGGGATCCTTTGATTTTATTTTTATTAGATTTTTTTTTTATACATCAGTGGTTCTTTTACTGGCTGTGTCATTGGGAAAAAAATCACAAAGACTTGCACCACTTTGGTCTGTGATGCAGCCCAAACAGGCCCATAGGTCAGTGAAAACCACTGGCACAATGCGGATGGCATCTGGGTTCTGTCAGTGAATTTATTTTTTTCCACATGTAACATTCATAGGAGAATCTCTGGAAACGTTTCAGCCTAGCAGTGTACGTGGAATGGACACAGACCAAACCCGGATCCTTTGTGGGTACTGTGCTGCCACAGGATGTCATTTCTGCGGAAACAGTTTGCTGTAGATTTAGCTGCAACTCTGCTCCGGATTTATCACAGATTGCACTCTATACATTGCAAGCAATGAAATCTGGAAATCAGCAGAAAAAATTGACATGCTACGATTTAAAAATGCACGCCACAAGTCAATTTCCACATAGATTTTTTTATTTTTTTCTGCAGTGTGTAGATGAGCTTTTGTAAAATCTCATCCACCTTGCTGTTACTGTAAATGCTGTGGATTTTCCACCCACAATTCCACATCAGGAAATCTGCACTGTGGGAACATACCCGAATGGTGTACCTACTTCATGTTTTATGTTTATGCTTTTTGTAATTTTGATAATTGTGGCTGAATTGTAACTTTATAAAAAAAAAAAACACTTCTGCAAAAGCTGCTGCTGTATTATGCAAGTAAAATTCTGCAGCTTCCAGATATAAATTTTCATTCTCATTATTATTATTATTATTATTTAATATTAAAGCGTCATTCATTCCATGGCGCTGTACATAGGATAAGGGGTGCACATAAATAATACAGACAAGTGCACTAAGCATGAACAAGACGCGTTACAGACGGAGAGGGGGTCCTGCCCGCGAGGGCTTACACTCTAGGGGGAAGGACACAGTAGGTGAGGGATTCACATATAGTATTTTATATTATGGTATATTGATTTTAGTATGGTAAAATCACAGCATGCCCCATCCATGGCAAAACCAAAATAGTCATCGCATCCTAAGTCTCTGTGGTGGACATGAAGACAACCTTTAGGCTCCATTCACACGACCGTATGTTGTCCGCAAAAAAACGGATCCGTTTTTTTGCGGATTAGATGCTGTCCCATTCACTTTTCTTCCATTGCACAGCTCAGCAAAAAAAAATTAAACATGTCCTATACTTGTCAGTGAAAATCAGGACATGGCTCTATTGAAGTCTATGGATCGGCAAAAAAACGGAATGCAATCCGTTTTTTTGCGGACACGGATCCGTTTTTTTGCGGACAACATACAGTCGTGTGAATGGAGCCTTAGGTGTGTTTTTTGGTACAGGGTCGGACTGGTCAACAGCATCCCCTGGTGGGCCCATGCTTGGACACCATAATGGACCTTTAATTAAACAGGACCCCAAAGGTCAATTTGAGCTAGCTGAAGGTGCACAGGGGCCCACCATCTTATATATATAAAAAAAAAGGGATAAACACTGTTGCTGCCTAATGTCTATTTCATTGCATGTAAAGTACAGATTCCTATTGTCATAGTTTTCACTGCTGCGCAACAAGGAGGCCACGTACTTTTATTGCAAAAGGGCCCCTTGAAGTCTGTGTCTGACCAGATATCCTATTAAATGTCACTAATGATCCTGCAAGTACAATGATAAAAAAAAGACTGTGGATGTGAACACAGCCTGGATTCAGAGGTTGGGCCCTCAGAATAATGTCCCCAAGGAAGTTCAATCTGGCGCAGTTTCGGTACATTTCTGCCTTTTTTTTCACATCCAAAAATGAAGGAGCCAAATGTTTCTTGTTAGACTTCAGAAACAACTATAAAAAAACAGACCTTTATGCACACCCATTTTTTTCAGCATTTTTAAACATTTGTTAAAAAAAAAACCTTGAGTGGTTTTCAATTGCTTTTCATTGCACTTTCTTTCCAAATGTTTTCAAACTTTTCATTTTCCTGCCCTTTTTTAAGTCGTATAGAGAAGCCTATGGTAAAAAATATGGCATTAAAAAAAGCAGTGTGCTGCTTTTTTGAAAAACAAAGCTACAGATCAGAAGAATAACAAAATAAAAAACACTTATTTTTCTGGCATAAAAAAGTTGCAAACACTGTTTGTTTGGCCTTTTTTTTATGCTACTCTTGCCACTTTCCCGAGAAGGAGAAGTCGCAGGGGGAGGGATGTGGCCAGCAGGTCCGGCACAAATATCTTCATTTGCGCTAGCTCAAAGCTGCCATAGATTTCATTCTGGCCTCCGGACTGTCGGAGGATGCTCCTTATTTATGATGAGGTCTGTGCCTTGCCATAAATTAGGCGCATCCTCCGTCTGCGCAGTGTAAAACGCCGGTCTATGATAAATCTCCCCTTTTGTATGTAATAATATGCTATAAACTCTAAAGTTGTTTTTGAGCTTTTGGCTGCATCTGTAAAAAAAAAAAACATCCATGAGGATAATTCAAAAAGTGCAGCAAAGCACCATGTGAGTCCCGCCTTATACTGTTCCTCTCTGGAGCGTCCACTTCTGTGTACGTTTTGGCCTTTGAAACACATTGGCAGAATTTTACATGGTATGTTACAGACAATGCTTACATTAATGAGAAGTGAAGAGGATCGGATGTAAAAGAAGCTCCGCAGCCATAATACCCTTCACGGCAGATTGAAGTTATCCCAGGTAGTATAATAATCTATGAGTGGGAGGAGGATGACATTGCATGGCTGGATGCTTTTCATGTGATGCTGAATTCATGGATGTATTATTTATTTGATAAACGTATATAGCGCTACTATACTCCGTAGCTCTTTACACACACCCAACGGGGCTCACAATCTAAGGTCGCTATCAGTATGTCTTTGGATGAAACGGCAATTTCATGTGGATATTACTGGTAATGAGGTGCGGTGGTCGGACACTGATTATTGTGATGTCGTGGGTCTCAGACCTTGGTCCTTTTTTCCCATGATTGTCCCATACACTGTCCATTGCAGAATGTTCATTACCCTAGTTATTTCCTAACCCCACATGTGCTGGTAACATTCGACAGTGCACACTGTCGGAGGGAGCACTCCAGTTTCCGCCTCTGACTTTGCACACCTCCCAACCTGTGTGGTATTTCTTACTGACAAGCGCTTGCAAGTCTCCCCAGACACGATGGACTCTCCTTCTCTACAGGAGCACCGTGAGAGCAGATTTAAAGGCATCCGCTTACATCTCTCCTACATAGTGACTCGGAGCAGCACCGTACCATTATATTTCTGCAGGCTGAAGTGGATGAAAGGGGAGTTAAAAGGGATATGGTTATAAAACTGCTGAAATGCCGTTCTTCGCTTTATTTATAGTATATAAATATTATAGTCTAGTTGCTGAGTGATTATCGCTTCTTACATATCATGAGCGCCACACTGCTCTCCAGTAGAGGTCCATGGGGCCCATGTGTGCCTGTGTAGATCTCCGAATGCCTGTGAATTGTGAGGTGATAAGGAGTCGTACAGTCCCTGCACGTGGGCGCGGGGAAACATGCAGAAGATCTGCACCAAAAGCTGCACGTGTTACTTGCTGATTTGATGCAGTTTTGCTGCAGATCTCACCCCTTGCATTTAAAAGGGTAAAATCTGCACCAAAAATCGCAAACATAATTGACATGCTGTGGATTTCTAAATCCTCATGGCAGGTCAATTTCTGCATGGACCGACAAAGCAAAGCGCATCTAATCACATCCACGCAAAGAAAACGCGTAATCTGCAATATGTGCAGGTTGCCTAATGCCTCATTCACACGAACAATACGGATTGGCTCAGGGTGCGTTCAATGAAACTCGCACTATTTTGCAAGCAAGTTTAGTCAGTTTTGTCTGCGATTGCGTTCAGTTATTCAGTTTTTTTTCCGTGCAGATACAATGTGCTTTGATGCGTTTTTCACGCGCATGAAAAAAAACGGAAGATTTACAAACAAAATCTCTTAGCGACCGTTAGTGAAAAACACATTACATCACTACATCCAGGTTACATCCGGATGCAATGCGTTTTTCACAGAAGCCCCATTCACTTCTATGGGATCAGGGCTGCTTGAAAAACGCACAATATAGAACATGCTGCGATATAAATTTTTTTTTTTCCTGAACGCGGAAATGATGTGTGAAAATTAAGCGTTGATGTACACGGACCCATTGAAATGAATGGGTCAGGATTCAATGCGAGTGCTATGCGTTCACTTCACGCGTTGCACCCGTGTGGAAAACTCGCCCGTGTGAAAGGGGCCTAAGGTGTATTCACATGTTCTAACACAATGGGGGAGGTTTATCTAAACTGGTATAAAGAAAAACTGGCTTAGTGGCCCGTAGCAACCAATCAGATTCCATCGTTCATTTTTCGCAGCATTTTTGGAAAATGAAAGGTGGAATCTGATTGGTTGCTGTGGGCCACTAAGCCAGTTTTCCTTTTACATCAATTTTGATAAATCTCCCCAATGTGTACATTTACCCCAGTACTCCTGCCTATATTGTGTCTCCATAAAAAAAAAATCAAGATATAAGGAGTTTTTTTCTTTACTGACCGATGCAATTCCAAGCCCCATCTTGTGCCATATTAAAGGGCTACTCTAATATCCCCCGACCTTGGAGTGGATCCTGCATGTGGCCTCCATAATACAGAATCCAGTTGAACATACCACGGATTTTTTTTTTTTTGGGTCAGATTTATATGGAATTCAACAGAAAAAGATCTATATGAAAGTAAACAGCCCTGTGGGTGCCTTATGACTGTTGTATGCAGCCATAATATATAATTTTTTTGTTAAAATCGTGTGAAAGAAATGGAGCTTATTAAGTTTTTTTGCATGACAAAATGCTCAGTTTACTTTTCATATTTTTT
>JAKVIS010000557.1:0-63323 GCA_033119425.1 Bufotes viridis | reverse complement strand
GCCAAGATTCATAGTGTCCGCAAAAACATATATTTTGTTGTGGGGTGAAATTCAATTGCCAAAATAGCAATACCCTGAATCTGGTGTCCCAGCTGTTGCATGCCAAGTTTCATAGTGTCCGCAAAAACATATATTTTGTTTTGGGTGAAATTCAATTGCCAAAATAGCAATACCCTGAATCTGGAGTCCCAGCTGTTGCAGGCCAAGTTTCATAGTGTCCGGAAAAACATATATATTGTTCTGGGGTGAAATTCAATTGCCAAAATAGCAATACCCTGAATCTGGTGTCCCAACTGTTGCAGGCCAAGTTTTATAGTGTCCGCAAAAGCATATATTTTGTTGTGGGCTGAAATTCAATTGCCAAAATAGCAATACCCTGAATCTGAAGTCCCAGCTGTTGCAGGCCAAGTTTCATAGTGTCCTCAAAATCATATATTTTGTTCTGGGGTGAAATTCAATTGCCAAAATAGCAATACCATAAATCAGTGGTTTCAGCTATGGCCGGCCAAGATTCATAGTGTCTGCAAAAACATATATTTTGTTGTGGGGTGAAATTCAATTGCCAAAATAGCAATACCATAAATCAGTGGTTTCAGCTGTGGCTGGCCAAGTTTCATAGTGTCCTCAAAAACATATATTTTGTTGTGGGGTGAAATTCAATTGCCAAAATAGCAATACCCTGAATCTGGTGTCCCAGCTGTTGCAGGCCAAGTTTCATAGTGTCCGTAAAAACATATATTTTGTTCTGGGGTGAAATTCAATTGCCAAAATAGCAATACCATAAATCAGTGGTTTCAGCTGTGGCTGGCCAAGATTCATAGTGTCTCCAAAAACATATATTTTGTTCTGGAGTGAAATTCAATTGCCAAAATAGCAATACCATAAATCAGTGGTTTCAGCTGTGGCTGGCCAAGTTTCATAGTTGTCCTGCAAAACATATATTTTGTTCTGGGGTGAAATTCAATTGCCAAAATAGCAATACCATAAATCAGTGGTTTCAGCTGTGGCTGGCCAAGATTCATAGTGTCCGCAAAAACATATATTTTGTTGTGGGGTGAAATTCAATTGCCAAAATAGCAATACCATAAATCAGTGATTTCAGCTGTGGCTGGCCAAGTTTCATAGTGTCCTGCAAATACATATATTTTGTTCTGGGGTGAAATTCAATTGCCAAAATAGCAATACCATAAATCAGCGGTTTTCAGCTGTGGCTGGCCAAGTTTCATAGTGTCCGCAAAAACATATATTTTGTTGTGGCGTGAAATTCAATTGCCAAAATAGCAATACCCTGAATCTAGTGTCCCAGCTGTTGCAGGCCAAGTTTCATAGTGTCCGCAAAAACATATATTTTGTTCTGGGGTGAAATTCAATTGCCAAAATAGCAATACCATAAATCAGTGGTTTCAGCTGTGGCTGGCCAAGATTCATAGTGTCCGCAAAAACATATATTTTGTTCTGGGGTGAAATTCAATTGCCAAAATAGCAATACCCTGAATCTGGAGTAACAGCTGTTGCAGGCCAAGTTTCATAGTGTCCGCAAAAACATATATTTTGTTCTGGGGGGAAATTCAATTGCCAAACTAGCAATACCATAAATCAGTGGTTTCAGCTGTGGCGGGCCAAGATTCATAGTGTCTGCAAAAACATATATTTTGTTCTGGAGTGAAATTCAATTGCCAAAATAGCAATACCCTGAATCTGGAGTAACAGCTGTTGCAGGCCAAGTTTCATAGTGTCCGCAAAAACATATATTTTGTTCTGGGGTTAAATTCAATTGCCAAACTAGCAATACCATAAATCAGTGGTTTCAGCTGTGGCTGGCCAAGATTCATAGTGTCCGCAAAAACATATATTTTGTTGTAGGGTGAAATTCAATTGCCAAAATAGCAATAAGATAAATCAATGGTTTCAGCTGTGGCTGGCCAAGATTCATAGTGTCCGCAAAAACATATATTTTGTTGTGGGGTGAAATTCAATTGCCAAAATAGCAATACCCTGAATCTGGTGTCCCAGCTGTTGCAGGCCAAGTTTCATAGTGTCCGCAAAAACATATATTTTGTTCTGGGGTGAAATTCAATTGCCAAAATAGCAATACCATAAATCAGTGGTTTCAGCTGTGGCTGGCCAAGATTCATAGTGTCCGCAAAAACATATATTTTGTTGTGGGGTGAAATTCAATTGCCAAAATAGCAATACCCTGAATCTGGTGTCCCAGCTGTTGCATGCCAAGTTTCATAGTGTCCGCAAAAACATATATTTTGTTGTGGGTGAAATTCAATTGCCAAAATAGCAATACCCTGAATCTGGAGTCCCAGCTGTTGCAGGCCAAGTTTCATAGTGTCCGCAAAAACATATATTTTGTTCTGGGGTGAAATTCAATTGCCAAAATAGCAATACCATAAATCAGTGGTTTCAGCTGTGGCTGGCCAAGATTCATAGTGTCCGCAAAAACATATATTTTGTTGTGGGGTGAAATTCAATTGCCAAAATAGCAATACCCTGAATCTGGTGTCCCAGCTGTTGCATGCCAAGTTTCATAGTGTCCGCAAAAACATATATTTTGTTCTGGGGTGAAATTCAATTGCCAAAATAGCAATACCATAAATCAGTAGTTTCACCTGTGGCTGGCTAAGATTCATAGTGTCCGCAAAAACATATATTTTGTTCTGCGGTGAAATTCAATTGCCAATATAGCAATACCCTGAATCTGGTGTCCCAACTGTTGCAGGACAAGTTTTATAGTGTCCGCAAAAGCATATATTTTGTTGTGGGCTGAAATTCAATTGCCAATATAGCAATACCCTGAATCTGGAGTAACAGCTGTTGCAGGCCAATTTTCATAGTGTCCTCAAAATCATATATTTTGTTCTGGGGTGAAATTCAATTGTCAAAATAGCAATGCCATAAATCAGTGGTTTCAGCTATGGCCGGCCAAGATTCATAGTGTCTGCAAAAACATATATTTTGTTCTGGAGTGAAATTCAATTGTCAAAATAGCAATACCATAAATCAGTGGTTTCAGCTGTGGCTGGCCAAGTTTCATGGAGCCCTGCAAATTATATATTTTGTTCTGGGGTGAAATTCAATTGCTAAAATTGCAATAACATAAATCAGCGGTTTCAGCTGTGGCTGGCCAAGTTTCATGATGTCCGCAAAAACATATAGTTTGTTGTGGGGTTAAATTCAATTGCCAAAATAGCAATACCCTGAATCTGGTGTCCCAGCTGTTGCAGGCCAAGTTTCATAGTGTCCGCAAAAACATTCATTTTGTTCTGGGGTGAAATTCAATTGCCAAAATAGCAATACCATAAATCAGTGGTTTCAGCTGTGGCCGGCCAAGATTCATAGTTTCTCCAAAAACATATATTTTGTTCTGGAGTGAAATTCAATTGCCAAAATAGCAATACCATAAATCAATGGTTTCAGCTGTGGCTGGCCAAGTTTCATATTGTCCTTCAAATTATATATTTTGTTCTGGGGTGAAATTCAATTGCCAAAATAGCAATACCATAAATCAGTGGTTTCAGCTGTGGCTGGCCAAGATTCATAGTGTCCGCAAAAACATATATTTTGTTGTGGGGTGAAATTCAATTGCCAAAATAGCAGTACCATAAATCAGTGATTTGAGCTGTGGCTGGACAAGTTTCATAGTGTCCTGCAAATTATATATTTTGTTCTGGGGTGAAATTCAATTGCTAAAATTGCAATACCATAAATCAGCGGTTTTCAGCTGTGGCTGGCCAAGTTTCATAGTGTCCGCAAAAACATATATTTTGTTGTGGCGTGAAATTCAATTGCCAAAATAGCAATACCCTGAATCTGGTGTCCCAGTTGTTGCAGGCCAAGTTTCATAGTGTCCGCAAAAACATATATTTTGTTCTGGGGTGAAATTCAATTGAAAAAATAGAAATACGATAAATCAGTGGTTTCAGCTGTGGCTTGCCAAGATTCATAGTGTCCGCAAAAACATATATTTTGTTGTGGGGTGAAATTCAATTGCCAAAATAGCAATACCCTGAATCTAGAGTAACAGCTGTTGCAGGCCAAGTTTCATAGTGTCCGCAAAAACATATATTTTGTTCTGGGGTGAAATTCAATTGCCAAAATAGCAATACCATAAATCAGTGGTTTCAGCTGTGGCGGGCCAAGATTCATAGTGTCTGCAAAAACATATATTTTGTTCTGGAGTGAAATTCAATTGCCAAAATAGCAATACCCTGAATCTGGTGTCCCAGCTGTTGCAGGCCAAGTTTCATAGTGTCCGCAAAAACATATATTTTGTTCTGGGGGGAAATTCAATTGCCAAACTAGCAATACCATAAATCAGTAGTTTCGCCTGTGGCTGGCCAAGATTCATAGTGTCCGCAAAAACATATATTTTGTTCTGTGGTGAAATTCAATTGCCAAAATAGCAATTCCCTGAATCTGGTGTCCCAGCTGTTGCAGGTCAAGTTTTATAGTGTCCGCAAAAACATATATTTTGTTGTGGGCTGAAATTCAATTGCCAAAATAGCAATACCCTGAATCTGGAGTCCCAGCTGTTTCAGGCCAAGTTTCACAGTGTCCGCAAAAACATATATTTTGTTCTGGGGTGAAATTCAATTGCCAAAATAGCAATACCATAAATCAGGAGTTTCACCTGAGGCTGGCCAAGATTCAAAGTGTCCGCAAAAACATAAATTTTGTTCTGGGGTGAAATTCAATTGCCAAAATAGCAATACCCTGAATCTCGTGTCCCAGCTGATGCAGGCCAAGTTTCATAGTGTCCGCAAAAACATATATTTTGTTCTGGGGTGAAATTCAATTGCCAAAATAGCAATACCATAAATCAGTGGTTTCAGCTGTGGCCGGCCAAGATTCATAGTTTCTCCAAAAACATATATTTTGTTCTGGAGTGAAATTCAATTGCCAAAATAGCAATACCATAAATCAATGGTTTCAGCTGTGGCTGGCCAAGTTTCATATTGTCCTTCAAATTATATATTTTGTTCTGGGGTGAAATTCAATTGCCAAAATAGCAATACCATAAATCAGTGGTTTCAGCTGTGGCTGGCCAAGATTCATAGTGTCCGCAAAAACATATATTTTGTTGTGGGGTGAAATTCAATTGCCAAAATAGCAGTACCATAAATCAGTGATTTGAGCTGTGGCTGGACAAGTTTCATAGTGTCCTGCAAATTATATATTTTGTTCTGGGGTGAAATTCAATTGCTAAAATTGCAATACCATAAATCAGCGGTTTTCAGCTGTGGCTGGCCAAGTTTCATAGTGTCCGCAAAAACATATATTTTGTTGTGGCGTGAAATTTAATTGCCAAAATAGCAATACCCTGAATCTGGTGTCCCAGTTGTTGCAGGCCAAGTTTCATAGTGTCCGCAAAAACATATATTTTGTTCTGGGGTGAAATTCAATTGAAAAAATAGAAATACGATAAATCAGTGGTTTCAGCTGTGGCTTGCCAAGATTCATAGTGTCCGCAAAAACATATATTTTGTTGTGGGGTGAAATTCAATTGCCAAAATAGCAATACCCTGAATCTGGAGTAACAGCTGTTGCAGGCCAAGTTTCATAGTGTCCGCAAAAACATATATTTTGTTCTGGGGTGAAATTCAATTGCCAAAATAGCAATACCATAAATCAGCGGTTTTCAGCTGTGGCTGGCCAAGTTTCATAGTGTCCGCAAAAACATATATTTTGTTGTGGCGTGAAATTTAATTGCCAAAATAGCAATACCCTGAATCTGGTGTCCCAGTTGTTGCAGGCCAAGTTTCATAGTGTCCGCAAAAACATATATTTTGTTCTGGGGTGAAATTCAATTGAAAAAATAGAAATACGATAAATCAGTGGTTTCAGCTGTGGCTTGCCAAGATTCATAGTGTCCGCAAAAACATATATTTTGTTGTGGGGTGAAATTCAATTGCCAAAATAGCAATACCCTGAATCTGGAGTAACAGCTGTTGCAGGCCAAGTTTCATAGTGTCCGCAAAAACATATATTTTGTTCTGGGGTGAAATTCAATTTCCAAAATAGCAATACCATAAATCAGTGGTTTCAGCTGTGGCGGGCCAAGATTCATAGTGTCTGCAAAAACATATATTTTGTTCTGGAGTGAAATTCAATTGCCAAAATAGCAATAACCTGAATCTAGAGTAACAGCTGTTGCAGGCCAAGTTTCATAGTGTCCGCAAAAACATATATTTTGTTCTGGGGTGAAATTCAATTGCCAAACTATCAATACCATAAATCAGTGGTTTCAGCTGTGGCTGGCCAAGATTCATAGTGTCCGCAAAAACATATATTTTGTTGTGGGGTGAAATTCAATTGCCAAAATAGCAATACCCTGAATCTGGTGTCCCAGCTGTTGCAGGCCAAGTTTCATAGTGTCCGCAAAAACATATATTTTGTTCTGGGGTGAAATTCAATTGCCAAAATAGCAATACCATAAATCAGTAGTTTCGCCTGTGGCTGGCCAAGATTCATAGTGTCCGCAAAAACATATATTTTGTTCTGTGGTGAAATTCAATTGCCAAAATAGCAATACCCTGAATCTGGTGTCCCAGCTGTTGCAGGCCAAGTTTTATAGTGTCCGCAAAAACATAAATTTTGTTGTGGGCTGAAATTCACTTGCCAAAATAGCAATACCCTGAATCTGGAGTCCCAGCTGTTGCAGGCCAAGTTTCATAGTGTCCGCAAAAACATATATTTTGTTCTGGGGTGAAATTCAATTGCCAAAATAGCAATACCATAAATCAGTGGTTTCAGCTATGGCTGGCCAAGATTCATAGTGTCCGCAAAAACATATATTTTGTTGTGGGGTGAAATTCAATTGCCAAAATAGCAATACCCTGAATCTGGTGTCACAACTGTTGCATGCCAAGTTTCATAGTGTCCGCAAAAACATATATTTTGTTCTGGGGTGAAATTCAATTGCCAAAATAGCAATACCATAAATCAGGAGTTTCACCTGAGGCTGGCCAAGATTCAAAGTGTCCGCAAAAACATAAATTTTGTTCTGGGGTGAAATTCAATTGCCAAAATAGCAATACCCTGAATCTGGTGTCCCAGCTGATGCAGGCCAAGTTTCATAGTGTCCGCAAAAACATATATTTTGTTCTGGGGTGAAATTCAATTGCCAAAATAGCAATACCATAAATCAGTGGTTTCAGCTGTGGCTGGCCAAGATTCATAGTGTCCGCAAAAACATATATTTTGTTGTGGGGTGAAATTCAATTGCCAAAATAGCAATACCCTGAATCTGGTGTCCCAGCTGTTGCATGCGAAGTTTCATAGTGTCCGCAAAAACATATATTTTGTTTTGGGTGAATTTAAATTGCCAAAATAGCAATACCCTGAATCTGGAGTCCCAGCTGTTGCAGGCCAAGTTTCATAGTGTCAGCAAAAACATATATTTTGTTCTGTGGTGAAATTCAATTGCCAAAATAGCAATACCATAAATCAGTGGTTTCAGCTGTGGCTGGACAAGATTCATAGTGTCCGCAAAAACATATATTTTGTTGTGGGGTGAAATTCAATTGCCAAAATAGCAATACCATGAATCTGGTGTCCCAGCTGTTGCATGCCAAGTTTCATAGTGTCCGCAAAAACATATATTTTGTTCTGGGATGAAATTCAATTGCCAAAATAGCAATACCATAAATCAGTAGTTTCACCTGTGGCTGGCCAAGATTCATAGTGTCCGCAAAAACATATATTTTGTTCTGGGGTGAAATTCAATTGCCAATATAGCAATACCCTGAATCTGGTGTCCCAGCTGTTGCAGGCCAAGTTTCATAGTGTCCGCAAAAGCATATATTTTGTTGTGGGCTGAAAATCAATTGCCAATATAGCAATACCCTGAATCTGGAGTCCCAGCTGTTGCAGGCCAAGTTTCATAGTGTCCGCAAAAACATATATTTTGTTCTGGGGTGAAATTCAATTGTCAAAATAGCAATGCCATAAATCAGTGGTTTCAGCTGTGGCTGGCCAAGATTCATAGTGTCCGCAAAAACATATATTTTGTTCTGGGGGAAATTCAATTGCCAATATAGCAATACGCTGAATCTGGAGTCCCAGCTGTTGCAGGCCAAGTTTCATAGTGTACACAAAATCATATATTTTGTTCTAGGGTGAAATTCAATTGCCAAAATAGCAATACCATAATCAGTGGTTTCAGCTGTGGCCCGGCCAAGATTCATAGTGTCTGCAAAAACATATATTTTGTTCTGGAGTGAAATTCAATTGCCAAAATAGCAATACCATAAATCAGTGGTTTCAGCTGTGGCTGGCCAAGTTTCATAGTGTCATGTAAATTATATATTTTGTTCTGGGGTGAAATTCAATTGCTAAACTTGCAATACCATAAATCATCGGTTTCAGCTGTGGCTGGCCAAATTTCATAGTGTCCACAAAAACATATATTTTGTTGTGGGGTGAAATTCAATTGCCAAAATAGCAATACCATAAATCAGTGGTTTCAGCTGTGGCTGGCCAAGATTCATAGTGTCCGCAAAAACATATATTCTGTTGTGGGGTGAAATTCAATTGCAAAATAGCAATACCCTGAATCTGGTGTCCCAGCTGTTGCATGCCAAGTTTCATAGTGTCTGCAAAAACATATATTTTGTTCTGGGGTGAAATTCAATTGCCAAAATAGCAATACCATAAATCAATGGTTTCAGCTGTGGCTGGCTAAGTTTCATATTGTCCTTCAAATTATATATTTTGTTCTGGGGTGAAATTCAATTGCCAAAATAGCAATACCATAAATCAGCGGTTTCAGCTGTGGCTGGCCAAGTTTCATGATGTCCGCAAAAACATATATTTTGTTGTGGGGTTAAATTCAATTGCGAAAATAGCAATACCATGAATCTGGTGTCCCAGCTGTTGCAGGCCAAGTTTCATAGTGTCCGCAAAAACATATATTTTGTTCTGGGGTGAAATTCAATTGCCAAAATAGCAATAGCATAAATCAGTGGTTTCAGCTGTGGCTGGCCAAGATTCATAGTGTCCGCAAAAACATATATTTTGTTCTGGGGTGAAATTCAATTGCCAAAATAGCAATACCATAAATCAGTAGTTTCGCCTGTGGCTGGCCAAGATTCATAGTGTCCGCAAAAACATATATTTTGTTCTGTGGTGAAATTCAATTGCCAAAATAGCAATTCCCTGAATCTGGTGTCCCAGCTGTTGCAGGTCAAGTTTTATAGTGTCCGCAAAAACATATATTTTGTTGTGGGCTGAAATTCAATTGCCAAAATAGCAATACCCTGAATCTGGAGTCCCAGCTGTTTCAGGCCAAGTTTCATAATGTCCGTAAAAACATATATTTTGTTCTGGGGTGAAATTCAATTGCCAAAATAGCAATACCATAAATCAGGAGTTTCACCTGAGGCTGGCCAAGATTCAAAGTGTCCGCAAAAACATAAATTTTGTTCTGGGGTGAAATTCAATTGCCAAAATAGCAATACCCTGAATCTCGTGTCCCAGCTGATGCAGGCCAAGTTTCATAGTGTCCGCAAAAACATATATTTTGTTCTGGGGTGAAATTCAATTGCCAAAATAGCAATACCATAAATCAGTGGTTTCAGCTGTGGCCGGCCAAGATTCATAGTTTCTCCAAAAACATATATTTTGTTCTGGAGTGAAATTCAATTGCCAAAATAGCAATACCATAAATCAATGGTTTCAGCTGTGGCTGGCCAAGTTTCATATTGTCCTTCAAATTATATATTTTGTTCTGGGGTGAAATTCAATTGCCAAAATAGCAATACCATAAATCAGTGGTTTCAGCTGTGGCTGGCCAAGATTCATAGTGTCCGCAAAAACATATATTTTGTTGTGGGGTGAAATTCAATTGCCAAAATAGCAGTACCATAAATCAGTGATTTGAGCTGTGGCTGGACAAGTTTCATAGTGTCCTGCAAATTATATATTTTGTTCTGGGGTGAAATTCAATTGCTAAAATTGCAATACCATAAATCAGCGGTTTTCAGCTGTGGCTGGCCAAGTTTCATAGTGTCCGCAAAAACATATATTTTGTTGTGGCGTGAAATTTAATTGCCAAAATAGCAATACCCTGAATCTGGTGTCCCAGTTGTTGCAGGCCAAGTTTCATAGTGTCCGCAAAAACATATATTTTGTTCTGGGGTGAAATTCAATTGAAAAAATAGAAATACGATAAATCAGTGGTTTCAGCTGTGGCTTGCCAAGATTCATAGTGTCCGCAAAAACATATATTTTGTTGTGGGGTGAAATTCAATTGCCAAAATAGCAATACCCTGAATCTGGAGTAACAGCTGTTGCAGGCCAAGTTTCATAGTGTCCGCAAAAACATATATTTTGTTCTGGGGTGAAATTCAATTGCCAAAATAGCAATACCATAAATCAGCGGTTTTCAGCTGTGGCTGGCCAAGTTTCATAGTGTCCGCAAAAACATATATTTTGTTGTGGCGTGAAATTTAATTGCCAAAATAGCAATACCCTGAATCTGGTGTCCCAGTTGTTGCAGGCCAAGTTTCATAGTGTCCGCAAAAACATATATTTTGTTCTGGGGTGAAATTCAATTGAAAAAATAGAAATACGATAAATCAGTGGTTTCAGCTGTGGCTTGCCAAGATTCATAGTGTCCGCAAAAACATATATTTTGTTGTGGGGTGAAATTCAATTGCCAAAATAGCAATACCCTGAATCTGGAGTAACAGCTGTTGCAGGCCAAGTTTCATAGTGTCCGCAAAAACATATATTTTGTTCTGGGGTGAAATTCAATTGCCAAAATAGCAATACCATAAATCAGTGGTTTCAGCTGTGGCGGGCCAAGATTCATAGTGTCTGCAAAAACATATATTTTGTTCTGGAGTGAAATTCAATTGCCAAAATAGCAATAACCTGAATCTAGAGTAACAGCTGTTGCAGGCCAAGTTTCATAGTGTCCGCAAAAACATATATTTTGTTGTGGGGTGAAATTCAATTGCCAAAATAGCAATACCCTGAATCTGGTGTCCCAGCTGTTGCAGGCCAAGTTTCATAGTGTCCGCAAAAACATATATTTTGTTCTGGGGTGAAATTCAATTGCCAAAATAGCAATACCATAAATCAGTAGTTTCGCCTGTGGCTGGCCAAGATTCATAGTGTCCGCAAAAACATATATTTTGTTCTGTGGTGAAATTCAATTGCCAAAATAGCAATACCCTGAATCTGGTGTCCCAGCTGTTGCAGGCCAAGTTTTATAGTGTCCGCAAAAACATAAATTTTGTTGTGGGCTGAAATTCACTTGCCAAAATAGCAATACCCTGAATCTGGAGTCCCAGCTGTTGCAGGCCAAGTTTCATAGTGTCCGCAAAAACATATATTTTGTTCTGGGGTGAAATTCAATTGCCAAAATAGCAATACCATAAATCAGTGGTTTCAGCTATGGCTGGCCAAGATTCATAGTGTCCGCAAAAACATATATTTTGTTGTGGGGTGAAATTCAATTGCCAAAATAGCAATACCCTGAATCTGGTGTCACAACTGTTGCATGCCAAGTTTCATAGTGTCCGCAAAAACATATATTTTGTTCTGGGGTGAAATTCAATTGCCAAAATAGCAATACCATAAATCAGGAGTTTCACCTGAGGCTGGCCAAGATTCAAAGTGTCCGCAAAAACATAAATTTTGTTCTGGGGTGAAATTCAATTGCCAAAATAGCAATACCCTGAATCTGGTGTCCCAGCTGATGCAGGCCAAGTTTCATAGTGTCCGCAAAAACATATATTTTGTTCTGGGGTGAAATTCAATTGCCAAAATAGCAATACCATAAATCAGTGGTTTCAGCTGTGGCTGGCCAAGATTCATAGTGTCCGCAAAAACATATATTTTGTTGTGGGGTGAAATTCAATTGCCAAAATAGCAATACCCTGAATCTGGTGTCCCAGCTGTTGCATGCGAAGTTTCATAGTGTCCGCAAAAACATATATTTTGTTTTGGGTGAATTTAAATTGCCAAAATAGCAATACCCTGAATCTGGAGTCCCAGCTGTTGCAGGCCAAGTTTCATAGTGTCAGCAAAAACATATATTTTGTTCTGTGGTGAAATTCAATTGCCAAAATAGCAATACCATAAATCAGTGGTTTCAGCTGTGGCTGGACAAGATTCATAGTGTCCGCAAAAACATATATTTTGTTGTGGGGTGAAATTCAATTGCCAAAATAGCAATACCATGAATCTGGTGTCCCAGCTGTTGCATGCCAAGTTTCATAGTGTCCGCAAAAACATATATTTTGTTCTGGGATGAAATTCAATTGCCAAAATAGCAATACCATAAATCAGTAGTTTCACCTGTGGCTGGCCAAGATTCATAGTGTCCGCAAAAACATATATTTTGTTCTGGGGTGAAATTCAATTGCCAATATAGCAATACCCTGAATCTGGTGTCCCAGCTGTTGCAGGCCAAGTTTCATAGTGTCCGCAAAAGCATATATTTTGTTGTGGGCTGAAAATCAATTGCCAATATAGCAATACCCTGAATCTGGAGTCCCAGCTGTTGCAGGCCAAGTTTCATAGTGTCCGCAAAAACATATATTTTGTTCTGGGGTGAAATTCAATTGTCAAAATAGCAATGCCATAAATCAGTGGTTTCAGCTGTGGCTGGCCAAGATTCATAGTGTCCGCAAAAACATATATTTTGTTCTGGGGGAAATTCAATTGCCAATATAGCAATACGCTGAATCTGGAGTCCCAGCTGTTGCAGGCCAAGTTTCATAGTGTACACAAAATCATATATTTTGTTCTAGGGTGAAATTCAATTGCCAAAATAGCAATACCATAATCAGTGGTTTCAGCTGTGGCCCGGCCAAGATTCATAGTGTCTGCAAAAACATATATTTTGTTCTGGAGTGAAATTCAATTGCCAAAATAGCAATACCATAAATCAGTGGTTTCAGCTGTGGCTGGCCAAGTTTCATAGTGTCATGTAAATTATATATTTTGTTCTGGGGTGAAATTCAATTGCTAAACTTGCAATACCATAAATCATCGGTTTCAGCTGTGGCTGGCCAAATTTCATAGTGTCCACAAAAACATATATTTTGTTGTGGGGTGAAATTCAATTGCCAAAATAGCAATACCATAAATCAGTGGTTTCAGCTGTGGCTGGCCAAGATTCATAGTGTCCGCAAAAACATATATTCTGTTGTGGGGTGAAATTCAATTGCAAAATAGCAATACCCTGAATCTGGTGTCCCAGCTGTTGCATGCCAAGTTTCATAGTGTCTGCAAAAACATATATTTTGTTCTGGGGTGAAATTCAATTGCCAAAATAGCAATACCATAAATCAATGGTTTCAGCTGTGGCTGGCTAAGTTTCATATTGTCCTTCAAATTATATATTTTGTTCTGGGGTGAAATTCAATTGCCAAAATAGCAATACCATAAATCAGCGGTTTCAGCTGTGGCTGGCCAAGTTTCATGATGTCCGCAAAAACATATATTTTGTTGTGGGGTTAAATTCAATTGCGAAAATAGCAATACCATGAATCTGGTGTCCCAGCTGTTGCAGGCCAAGTTTCATAGTGTCCGCAAAAACATATATTTTGTTCTGGGGTGAAATTCAATTGCCAAAATAGCAATAGCATAAATCAGTGGTTTCAGCTGTGGCTGGCCAAGATTCATAGTGTCCGCAAAAACATATATTTTGTTCTGGGGTGAAATTCAATTGCCAAAATAGCAATACCATAAATCAGTAGTTTCGCCTGTGGCTGGCCAAGATTCATAGTGTCCGCAAAAACATATATTTTGTTCTGTGGTGAAATTCAATTGCCAAAATAGCAATTCCCTGAATCTGGTGTCCCAGCTGTTGCAGGTCAAGTTTTATAGTGTCCGCAAAAACATATATTTTGTTGTGGGCTGAAATTCAATTGCCAAAATAGCAATACCCTGAATCTGGAGTCCCAGCTGTTTCAGGCCAAGTTTCATAATGTCCGCAAAAACATATATTTTGTTCTGGGGTGAAATTCAATTGCCAAAATAGCAATACCATAAATCAGGAGTTTCACCTGAGGCTGGCCAAGATTCAAAGTGTCCGCAAAAACATAAATTTTGTTCTGGGGTGAAATTCAATTGCCAAAATAGCAATACCCTGAATCTCGTGTCCCAGCTGATGCAGGCCAAGTTTCATAGTGTCCGCAAAAACATATATTTTGTTCTGGGGTGAAATTCAATTGCCAAAATAGCAATACCATAAATCAGTGGTTTCAGCTGTGGCCGGCCAAGATTCATAGTTTCTCCAAAAACATATATTTTGTTCTGGAGTGAAATTCAATTGCCAAAATAGCAATACCATAAATCAATGGTTTCAGCTGTGGCTGGCCAAGTTTCATATTGTCCTTCAAATTATATATTTTGTTCTGGGGTGAAATTCAATTGCCAAAATAGCAATACCATAAATCAGTGGTTTCAGCTGTGGCTGGCCAAGATTCATAGTGTCCGCAAAAACATATATTTTGTTGTGGGGTGAAATTCAATTGCCAAAATAGCAGTACCATAAATCAGTGATTTGAGCTGTGGCTGGACAAGTTTCATAGTGTCCTGCAAATTATATATTTTGTTCTGGGGTGAAATTCAATTGCTAAAATTGCAATACCATAAATCAGCGGTTTTCAGCTGTGGCTGGCCAAGTTTCATAGTGTCCGCAAAAACATATATTTTGTTGTGGCGTGAAATTTAATTGCCAAAATAGCAATACCCTGAATCTGGTGTCCCAGTTGTTGCAGGCCAAGTTTCATAGTGTCCGCAAAAACATATATTTTGTTCTGGGGTGAAATTCAATTGAAAAATAGAAATACGATAAATCAGTGGTTTCAGCTGTGGCTTGCCAAGATTCATAGTGTCCGCAAAAACATATATTTTGTTGTGGGGTGAAATTCAATTGCCAAAATAGCAATACCCTGAATCTGGAGTAACAGCTGTTGCAGGCCAAGTTTCATAGTGTCCGCAAAAACATATATTTTGTTCTGGGGTGAAATTCAATTGCCAAAATAGCAATACCATAAATCAGCGGTTTTCAGCTGTGGCTGGCCAAGTTTCATAGTGTCCGCAAAAACATATATTTTGTTGTGGCGTGAAATTTAATTGCCAAAATAGCAATACCCTGAATCTGGTGTCCCAGTTGTTGCAGGCCAAGTTTCATAGTGTCCGCAAAAACATATATTTTGTTCTGGGGTGAAATTCAATTGAAAAATAGAAATACGATAAATCAGTGGTTTCAGCTGTGGCTTGCCAAGATTCATAGTGTCCGCAAAAACATATATTTTGTTGTGGGGTGAAATTCAATTGCCAAAATAGCAATACCCTGAATCTGGAGTAACAGCTGTTGCAGGCCAAGTTTCATAGTGTCCGCAAAAACATATATTTTGTTCTGGGGTGAAATTCAATTGCCAAAATAGCAATACCATAAATCAGTGGTTTCAGCTGTGGCGGGCCAAGATTCATAGTGTCTGCAAAAACATATATTTTGTTCTGGAGTGAAATTCAATTGCCAAAATAGCAATAACCTGAATCTAGAGTAACAGCTGTTGCAGGCCAAGTTTCATAGTGTCCGCAAAAACATATATTTTGTTCTGGGGTGAAATTCAATTGCCAAAATAGCAATACCCTGAATCTGGTGTCCCAGCTGTTGCAGGCCAAGTTTCATAGTGTCCGCAAAAACATATATTTTGTTCTGGGGTGAAATTCAATTGCCAAAATAGCAATACCATAAATCAGTAGTTTCGCCTGTGGCTGGCCAAGATTCATAGTGTCCGCAAAAACATATATTTTGTTCTGTGGTGAAATTCAATTGCCAAAATAGCAATACCCTGAATCTGGTGTCCCAGCTGTTGCAGGCCAAGTTTTATAGTGTCCGCAAAAACATAAATTTTGTTGTGGGCTGAAATTCACTTGCCAAAATAGCAATACCCTGAATCTGGAGTCCCAGCTGTTGCAGGCCAAGTTTCATAGTGTCCGCAAAAACATATATTTTGTTCTGGGGTGAAATTCAATTGCCAAAATAGCAATACCATAAATCAGTGGTTTCAGCTATGGCTGGCCAAGATTCATAGTGTCCGCAAAAACATATATTTTGTTGTGGGGTGAAATTCAATTGCCAAAATAGCAATACCCTGAATCTGGTGTCACAACTGTTGCATGCCAAGTTTCATAGTGTCCGCAAAAACATATATTTTGTTCTGGGGTGAAATTCAATTGCCAAAATAGCAATACCATAAATCAGGAGTTTCACCTGAGGCTGGCCAAGATTCAAAGTGTCCGCAAAAACATAAATTTTGTTCTGGGGTGAAATTCAATTGCCAAAATAGCAATACCCTGAATCTGGTGTCCCAGCTGATGCAGGCCAAGTTTCATAGTGTCCGCAAAAACATATATTTTGTTCTGGGGTGAAATTCAATTGCCAAAATAGCAATACCATAAATCAGTGGTTTCAGCTGTGGCTGGCCAAGATTCATAGTGTCCGCAAAAACATATATTTTGTTGTGGGGTGAAATTCAATTGCCAAAATAGCAATACCCTGAATCTGGTGTCCCAGCTGTTGCATGCGAAGTTTCATAGTGTCCGCAAAAACATATATTTTGTTTTGGGTGAATTTAAATTGCCAAAATAGCAATACCCTGAATCTGGAGTCCCAGCTGTTGCAGGCCAAGTTTCATAGTGTCAGCAAAAACATATATTTTGTTCTGTGGTGAAATTCAATTGCCAAAATAGCAATACCATAAATCAGTGGTTTCAGCTGTGGCTGGACAAGATTCATAGTGTCCGCAAAAACATATATTTTGTTGTGGGGTGAAATTCAATTGCCAAAATAGCAATACCATGAATCTGGTGTCCCAGCTGTTGCATGCCAAGTTTCATAGTGTCCGCAAAAACATATATTTTGTTCTGGGATGAAATTCAATTGCCAAAATAGCAATACCATAAATCAGTAGTTTCACCTGTGGCTGGCCAAGATTCATAGTGTCCGCAAAAACATATATTTTGTTCTGGGGTGAAATTCAATTGCCAATATAGCAATACCCTGAATCTGGTGTCCCAGCTGTTGCAGGCCAAGTTTCATAGTGTCCGCAAAAGCATATATTTTGTTGTGGGCTGAAAATCAATTGCCAATATAGCAATACCCTGAATCTGGAGTCCCAGCTGTTGCAGGCCAAGTTTCATAGTGTCCGCAAAAACATATATTTTGTTCTGGGGTGAAATTCAATTGTCAAAATAGCAATGCCATAAATCAGTGGTTTCAGCTGTGGCTGGCCAAGATTCATAGTGTCCGCAAAAACATATATTTTGTTCTGGGGGAAATTCAATTGCCAATATAGCAATACGCTGAATCTGGAGTCCCAGCTGTTGCAGGCCAAGTTTCATAGTGTACACAAAATCATATATTTTGTTCTAGGGTGAAATTCAATTGCCAAAATAGCAATACCATAATCAGTGGTTTCAGCTGTGGCCCGGCCAAGATTCATAGTGTCTGCAAAAACATATATTTTGTTCTGGAGTGAAATTCAATTGCCAAAATAGCAATACCATAAATCAGTGGTTTCAGCTGTGGCTGGCCAAGTTTCATAGTGTCATGTAAATTATATATTTTGTTCTGGGGTGAAATTCAATTGCTAAACTTGCAATACCATAAATCATCGGTTTCAGCTGTGGCTGGCCAAATTTCATAGTGTCCACAAAAACATATATTTTGTTGTGGGGTGAAATTCAATTGCCAAAATAGCAATACCATAAATCAGTGGTTTCAGCTGTGGCTGGCCAAGATTCATAGTGTCCGCAAAAACATATATTCTGTTGTGGGGTGAAATTCAATTGCAAAATAGCAATACCCTGAATCTGGTGTCCCAGCTGTTGCATGCCAAGTTTCATAGTGTCTGCAAAAACATATATTTTGTTCTGGGGTGAAATTCAATTGCCAAAATAGCAATACCATAAATCAATGGTTTCAGCTGTGGCTGGCTAAGTTTCATATTGTCCTTCAAATTATATATTTTGTTCTGGGGTGAAATTCAATTGCCAAAATAGCAATACCATAAATCAGCGGTTTCAGCTGTGGCTGGCCAAGTTTCATGATGTCCGCAAAAACATATATTTTGTTGTGGGGTTAAATTCAATTGCGAAAATAGCAATACCATGAATCTGGTGTCCCAGCTGTTGCAGGCCAAGTTTCATAGTGTCCGCAAAAACATATATTTTGTTCTGGGGTGAAATTCAATTGCCAAAATAGCAATAGCATAAATCAGTGGTTTCAGCTGTGGCTGGCCAAGATTCATAGTGTCCGAAAAAACATATATTTTGTTGTGGGGTGAAATTCAATTGTCAAAATAGCAATACCCTGAATCTGGTGTCCCAGCTGTTGCAGGCCAAGTTTCATAGTGTCCGCAAAAACATATATTTTGTTCTGGGGTGATATTCAATTGCCAAAATAGCAATACCATAAATCAGTGGTTTCAGCTGTGGCCGGCCAAGATTCATAGTTTCTGCAAAAACATATATTTTTTTCTGGAGTTAAATTCAATTGCCAAAATAGCAATACCATAAATCAGTGTTTTCAGCTGTGGCTTGCCAAGATTCATAGTGTCCGCAAAAACATATATTTTGTTGTGGGGTGAAATTCAATTGCCAAAATAGCAATACCATGAATCTGGAGTAACAGCTGTTGCAGGCCAAGATTCATATTGTCCTTCAAATTATATATTTTGTTCTGGGGTGAAACTCAATTGCCAAAATAGCAATACCATAAATCAGCGGTTTCAGCTGTGGCTGGCCAAGTTTCATGATGTCCGCAAAAACATATATTTTGTTGTGGGGTTAAATTCAATTGCCAAAATAGCAATACCCTGAATCTGGAGTCCCAGCTGTTGCAGGCCAAGTTTCATAGTGTCCGCAAAAACATATATTTTGTTCTGGGGTGAAATTCAATTGCCAAAATAGCAATACCATAAATCAGTGGTTTCAGCTGTTGCAGGCCAAGTTTCATAGTGTCCGCAAAAACATATATTTTGTTGTGGGGTGAAATTCATATTGTCAAAATAGCAATACCCTAAATCTGGTGTCCCAGCTGTTGCAGGCCAAGTTTCATAGTGTCCGCAAAAACATATATTTTTTACTGGGGTGAAATTCAATTGCCAAAATAGCAATACCATAAATCAGTGGTTTCAGCTGTGGCTGGCCAAGATTCATCGTGTCCGCAAAAACATATATTTTGTTGTGGGGTGAAATTCAATTGCCAAAATAGCAATACCATAAATCAATGGTTTCAGCTGGGGCTGGCCAAGTTTCATATTGTCCTTCAAATTATATATTTTGTTCTGGGGTGAAATTCAATTGCCAAAATAGCAATACCATAAATCAGTGGTTTCAGCTGTGGCTGGCCAAGTTTCATGATGTCCTCAAAAACATATATTTTGTTGTGGGGTTAAATTCAATTGCCAAAATAGCAATACCCTGAATCTGGAGTCCCAGCTGTTGCTGGCCAAGTTTCATGATGTCCTCAAAAACATATATTTTGTTCTTGGGTGAAATTCAATTGCCAAATAGCAATACCATAAATCAGTGGTTTCAGCTGTGGCCGGCCAGGATTCATAGTTTCTGCAAAAACATAGATTTTTTTCTGGAGTGAAATTCAATTGCCAAAATAGCAATACCATAAATCAATGGTTTCAGCTGGGGCTGGCCAAGTTTCATATTGTCCTTCAAATTATATATTTTGTTCTGGGGTGAAATTCAATTGCCAAAATAGCAATACCATAAATCAGTGGTTTCAGCTGTGGCTGGCCAAGATTCATAGTGTCCGCAAAAACATATATTTTGTTCTGGGGTGAAATTCAATTGCCAAAATAGCAATACCCTGAATCTGGAGTAATAGCTGTTGCAGGCCAAGTTTCAAAGTGTCCGCAAAAACATATATTTTGTTCTGGGGTGAAATTAATTTGCCAAACTAGCAATACCATAAATCAGTGGTTTCAGCTTTGGCAGGTCAAGATTCATAGAGTCCGCAAAAACATATATTTTGTTCTGGGGTGAAATTCAATTGCCAAAATAGCAATACCATAAATCAGTGGTTTCAGCTGTGGCTGGCCAAGATTCATAGTGTCCGCAAAAACATATATTTTGTTGTGGGCTGAAATTCAATTGACAAAATAGTAATACCCTGAATCTGGTGTCCCAGCTGTTGCAGGCCAAGTTTCATAGTGTCCGCAAAAACATATATTTTGTTGTGGGCCTGAAATTCAATTGCCAAAATAGTAATACTCTGAATCTGGAGTCCCAGCTGTTGCAGGCCAAGTTTCATAGTGTCCGCAAAAACATATATTTTGTTCTGGGGTGAAATTCAATTGCCAAAATAGCAATACCATAAATCAGTGGTTTCAGCTGTGGCTGGCCAAGATTCATAGTGTCCGCAAAAACATATATTTTGTTGTGGGGTGAAATTCAATTGCCAAATTAGCAATACCCTGAATCTGGTGTCCCAGCTGTTGCATGCCAAGTTTCATAGTGTCCGCAAAAACATATATTTTGTTCTGGGGTGAAATTCAATTGCCAAAATAGCAATACCATAAATCAGTGGTTTCAGCTGTGGCTGGCCAAGATTTATAGTGTCCGCAAAAACATATATTTTGTTGTGGGGTGAAATTCAATTGCCAAAATAGCAATACCCTGAATCTGGAGTCCCAGCTGTTGCAGGCCAAGTTTCATAGTGTCCGCAAAAACATATATTTTGTTCTGGGGTGAAATTCAATTGCCAAAATAGCAATACCATAAATCAGTGGTTTCAGCTGTGGCTGGCCAAGATTCATAGTGTCCGCAAAAACATATATTTTGTTCTGGGTGAAATTCAATTGCCAAAATAGCAATACCATAAATCAGTGGTTTCAGCTGTGGCTGGCCAAGATTCATAGTGTCCGTAAAAACATATATTTTGTTCTGGGGTGAAATTCAATTGCCAAAATAGCAATACCCTGAATCTGGTGTCCCAGCTGTTGCAGGCCAAGTTTCATAGTGTCCGCAAAAACATATATTTTGTTCTGGGTGAAATTCAATTGCCAAAATAGCAATACCATGAATCAGGAGTTTCAGCTGTGGCATGGCCAAGATTCATAGTGTCCGCAAAAACATATATTTTGTTCTGGGGTGAAATTCAATTGCCAAAATAGCAATACCATAAATCAGTGGTTTCAGCTGTGGCAGGCCAAGTTTCATAGTGTCCGCAAAAACATATATTTTGTTCTGGGGTGAAATTCAATTGCCAAAATAGCAATACCATAAATCAGTGGTTTCAGCTGTGGCTGGCCAAGATTCATAGTGTCCGCAAAAACATATATTTTGTTGTGGGGTGAAATTCAATTGCCAAAATAGCAATACCCTGAATCTGGTGTCCCAGCTGTTGCAGGCCAAGTTTCATAGTGTCCGCAAAAACATATATTTTGTTCTGGGGTGAAATTCAATTGCCAAAATAGCAATACCCTGAATCTGAGTCCCAGCTGTTGCAGGCCAAGTTTCATAGTGTCCGCAAAAACATATATTTTGTTCTGGGGTGAAATTCAATTGCCAAAATAGCAATACCATAAATCAGTGGTTTCAGCTGTGGCTGGCCAAGATTCATAGTGTCCTGCAAAAACATATATTTTGTTGTGGGGTGAAATTCAATTGCCAAAATAGCAATACCCTGAATCTGGTGTCCCAGCTGTTGCAGGCCAAGTTTCATAGTGTCCGCAAAAACATATATTTTGTTGTGGGCCTGAAATTCAATTGCCAAAATAGCAATACCCTGAATCTGTAGTCCCAGCTGTTGCAGGCCAAGTTTCATAGTGTCCGCAAAAACATATATTTTGTTCTGGGGTGAAATTCAATTGCCAAAATAGCAATACCATAAATCAGTGGTTTCAGCTGTGGCTGGCCAAGATTCATAGTGTCCGCAAAAACATATATTTTGTTGTGGGGTGAAATTCAATTGCCAAAATAGCAATACCCTGAATCTGGTGTCCCAGCTGTTGCATGGCCAAGTTTCATAGTGTCCGCAAAAACATATATTTTGTTCTGGGGTGAAATTCAATTGCCAAAATAGCAATACCATAAATCAGTGGTTTCAGCTGTGGCTGGCCAAGATTTCATAGTGTCCGTAAAAACATATATTTTGTTGTGGGGTGAAATTCAATTGCCAAATAGCAATACCCTGAATCTGGAGTCCCAGCTGTTGCAGGCCAAGTTTCATAGTGTCCGCAAAAACATATATTTTGTTCTGGGGTGAAATTCAATTGCCAAAATAGCAATACCATAAATCAGTGGTTTCAGCTGTGGCTGGCCAAGATTCATAGTGTTCTGCAAAAACATATATTTTGTTCTGGGGTGAAATTCAATTGCCAAAATAGCAATACCATAAATCAGTGGTTTCAGCTGTGGCTGGCCAAGATTCATAGTGTCCGCAAAAACATATATTTTGTTGTGGGGTGAAATTCAATTGCCAAAATAGCAATACCTTGAATCTGTTGTCCCAGCTGTTGCAGGCCAAGTTTCATAGTGTCCGCAAAAACATATATTTTGTTGTGGGCTGAAATTCAATTGCCAAAATAGCAATACCCTGAATCTGGAGTCCCAGCTGTTGCAGGCCAAGTTTCATAGTGTCCATAAAAACATATATTTTGTTCTGGGGTGAAATTCAATTGCCAAAATAGCAATACCATAAATCAGTGGTTTCAGCTGTGGCGGGCCAAGATTCATAGTGTCTGCAAAACATATATTTTGTTCTGGGGTGAAATTCAATTGCCAAAATAGCAATACCATAAATCAGTGGTTTCAGCTGTGGCTGGCCAAGTTTCATAGTGTCCTGCAAAATCATATATTTTGTTGTGGGGTGAAATTCAATTGCCAAAATAGCAATACCCTGAATCTGGTGTCCCAGCTGTTTGCAGGCCAAGTTTCATAGTGTCCGCAAAACATATATTTTGTTCTGGGGTGAAATTCAATTGCCAAAATAGCAATACCATAAATCAGTAGTTTCAGCTGTGGCTGGCCAAGATTCATAGTGTCCGCAAAAACATATATTTTGTTCTGGGGTGAAATTCAATTGCCAAAATAGCAATACCCTGAATCTGGTGGTCCCAGCTGTTGCAGGCCAAGTTTCATAGTGTCCGCAAAAACATATATTTTGTTCTGGGGTGAAATTCAATTGCCAAAATAGCAATACCCTGAATCTGGTGTCCCAGCTGTTGCAGGCCAAGTTTCATAGTGTTCTGCAAATTAAATATTTTGGTCTGGGGTAAAATTCAATTGCTAAAATTGCAATACCATAAATCAGTGGTTTCATCTGTGGCTGGCCAAGTTTCATAGTGTCCGCAAAAACATATATTTTGTTCTGGGGTGAAATTCAATTGCCAAAATAGCAATACCCTGAATCTGGTGTCCCAGCTGTTGCAGTCCAAGTTTCATAGTGTCCGCAAAAACATATATTTTGTTGTGGGTGAAATTCAATTGCCAAAATAGCAATACCCTGAATCTGGTGTCCCAGTTGTTGCAGGACAAGTTTCATAGTGTCCGCAAAAACATATATTTTGTTCTGGGGTGAAATTCAATTGCCAAAATAGCAATACCATAAATCAGTGGTTTCAGTTGTGGCTGGCCAAGATTCATAGTGTCCGCAAAAACATATATTTTGTTGTGGGGTGAAATTCAATTGCCAAATTAGCAATACCCTGAATCTGGTGTCCCAGCTGTTGCATGCCAAGTTTCATAGTGTCCGCAAAAACATATATTTTGTTCTGGGGTGAAATTCAATTGCCAAAATAGCAATACCATGAATCAGTGAGTCCCAGCTGTGGCATGGCCAAGATTCATAGTGTCCGCTAAAACATATATTTTGTTGTGGGGTGAAATTCAATTGCCAAAATAGCAATACCATGAATCAGTGAGTCCCAGCTGTGGCGGGCCAAGTTTCATAGTGTCTGCAAAAACATATATTTTGTTCTGGGGTGAAATTCAATTGCCAAAATAGCAATACCATAAATCAGTGGTTTCAGCTGTGGCTGGACAAGATTCATAGTGTTCGCAAAAACATATATTTTGTTCTGGGGTGAAATTCAATTGCCAAAATAGCAATACCATAAATCAGTAGTTTCACCTGTGGCTGGCCAAGATTCATAGTGTCCGCAAAAACATATATTTTGTTCTGGGGTGAAATTCAATTGCCAAAATAGCAATACCTTGAATCTTTTGTCCCAGCTGTTGCAGTCCAAGTTTCATAGTGTCCGCAAAAGCATATATTTTGTTGTGGGCTGAAATTCAATTGCCAATATAGCAATACCCTGAATCTGGTGTACCAGCTGTTGCATGCCAAGTTTCATAGTGTCCGTAAAAACATATATTTTGTTCTGGGTGAAATTCAATTGCCAAAATAGCAATACCATGAATCAGTGGTTTCAGCTGTGGCGGGCCAAGATTCATAGTGTCTGCAAAAACATATATTTTGTTCTGAAGTGAAATTCAATTGCCAAAATAGCAATACCATAAATCAGTGGTTTCAGCTGTGGCTGGCCAAGTTTCATAGTGTCCTGCAAATTATATATTTTGTTGTGGGCTGAAATTCAATTGACAAAATAGTAATACCCTGAATCTGGTGTCCCAGCTTTTGCAGGCCAAGTTTCATAGTGTCCGCAAAAACATATATTTTGTTCTGGGGTGAAATTCAATTGCCAAAATAGCAATACCATAAATCAGTAGTTTCAGTTGTGGCTGGCCAAGATTCATAGTGTCCGCAAAAACATATATTTTGTTCTGGGGTGAAATTCAATTGCCAAAATAGCAATACCCTGAATCTGGTGTCCCAGCTGTTGCAGTCCAAGTTTCATAGTGTCCGCAAAAACATATATTTTGTTCTGGGGTGAAATTCAATTGCCAAAATAGCAATACCCTGGATCTGTTGTCCCAGCTGTTGCAGGCCAAGTTTCATAGTGTCCGCAAAAATATATATTTTGTTCTGGGGTGAAATTCAATTGCCAAAATAGCAATACCATAAATCAGTGGTTTCAGTTGTGGCTGGCCAAGATTCATAGTGTCCGCAAAAACATATATTTTGTTGTGGGGTGAAATTCAATTGCCAAAATAGCAATACCCTGGATCTGTTGTCCCAGCTGTTGCAGGCCAAGTTTCATAGTGTCCGCAAAAATATATATTTTGTTCTGGGGTGAAATTCAATTGCCAAAATAGCAATACCATAAATCAGTGGTTTCAGCTGTGGCTGGCCATGATTCACAGTGTCCGCAAAAACATATATTTTGTTGTGGGGTGAAATTCAATTGCCAAAATAGCAATACCATAAATCAGTGGTTTCAGCTGTGGCTGGCCAAGTTTCATAGTGTTCTGCAAATTATATATTTTGTTCTGGGGTAAAATTCAATTGCTAAAATTGCAATACCATAATTCAGTGGTTTCATCTGTGGCTGGCCAAGTTTCATAGTGTCCGCAAAAAAATATATTTTGTTCTGGGGTGAAATTCAATTGTTAAAATTGCAATACCATAAATCAGCGGTTTCAGCTGTGGCTGGCCAAGATTCATAGTGTCCGCAAAAACATATATTTTGTTGTGGAGTGAAATTCAATTGCCAAAATAGCAATACCCTTAATCTGGTGTCCCAGTTGTTGATTCAGGGTATTGTTTTGGCGGACACTATTATACATTGCCAGCCACAGCTGGTACCACTGATTTATGAAATTGCTATTTTGGCCATTGAATTTCACCCCAGAACAAAATATACCCTTTTACGGACAGATTAACACTTGGCCTGCAATAGCTGGGACACCAGATTAAGGGTATTGCTATTTTGTCAATTGAATTTCACCCCACAACAAAATATATGTTTTGGCGGACACTATTATACTTTGCCAGCCACAGCTGAAACCACGGATTTATGGTATTGCTATTTTGGCAATTGAATTTCACCCCAGAACAAAATATACCCTGTTACTGACAGATTAACACTTGGCCTGCAACAGCTGGGACACAAGATTCAGCGTAATGCTATTTTGGCAATTGAATTTCACCCCAGAACAAAATATACCCTTTTAAGGACAGATTAACACTTGGCCTGCAACAGCTGGGACACCGGATTCAGGGTATTGCTATTTTGGCAATTGAATTTCACCCCAGAACAAAATATACCCTTTTACGGACAGATTAACACTTGGTCTGCAACAGCTGGGACACCAGATTCAGGGTATTGCTATTTTGGCAATTGAATTTCACCCCAGAACAAAATATATAATTTGCAGGACACAAGAAAACTTGGCCAGTCAAAGCTTAAACCACTGATTTTTAGTATTGCTATTTTGGCAATTGAATTTCACCCTAAAACAAAATATACCCTGTTAATGACAGATTAACACTTGGCCTGGAAAAGCTGGGACACCAGATTCAGGGTAATGCTATTTTGGCAATTGAATTTCACCCCAGAACAAAATATACCCTTTTAAGGACAGATTAACACTTGGCCTGCAACAGCTGGGACACCGGATTAAGGGTATTGCTATTTTGGCAATTGAATTTAACCCCAGAACAAAATATACCCTTTTACGGACAGATTAACACTTGGCCTGCAACAGCTGGGACATCAGATTCAGGGTATTGCTATTTTGGCAATTGAATTTCACCCCAGAAGAAAATAAATAATTTGCAGGACACAATGAAACTTGGCCAGTCAAAGCTTAAACCACTGATTTTTAGTATTGCTATTTTGGCAATTGAATTTCACCCCAGAACAAAATATACCCTGTTACTGACAGAAAAACACTTGGCCTGCAACAGCTGGGGCACAAGATTCAGCGTAATGCTATTTCGGCAATTGAATTTCACCCCAGAACAAAATATACCCTTTTAAGGACAGATTAACACTTGGCCTGCAACAGCTGGGACACCGGATTCAGGGTATTGCTATTTTGGCAATTGAATTTCACCCCAGAACAAAATATACCCTTTTACGGACAGATTAACACTTGGCCTGCAACAGCTGGGACACCAGATTCAGGGTATTGCTATTTTGGCAATTGAATTTCACCCCAGAACAAAATATATAATTTGCAGGACACAATAAAACTTGGCCAGTCAAAGCTTAAACCACTGATTTTTAGTATTGCTATTTTGGCAATTGAATTTCACCCTAAAACAAAATATACCCTGTTACTGACAGATTAACACTTGGCCTGCAACAGCTGGGACACCAGATTCAGGGTAATGCTATTTTGGCAATTGAATTTCACCCCAGAACAAAATATACCCTTTTAAGGACAGATTAACACTTGGCCTGCAACAGCTGGGACACCAGATTCAGGGTACTGCTATTTTGGCAATTGAATTTCACCCCAGAACAAAATATACCCTTTTACGGACAGATTAACACTTGGCCTGCAACAGCTGGGACACCAGATTAAGGGAATTGCTATTTTGGCAATTGAATTTCACCCCAGAACAAAATATATGTTTTGGCGGACACTATTATACTTTGCCAGCCACAGCTGAAACCACGGATTTATGGTATTGCTATTTTGGCAATTGAATTTCACCCCAGAACAAAATATACCCGTTTACGGACAGATTAACACTTGGCCTGCAACAGCTGGGACACCAGATTCAGGGTAATGCTATTTTGGCAATTGAATTTCACCCCAGAACAAAATATACCCTTTTAAGGACAGATTAACACTTGGCCTGCAACAGCTGGGACAACAGATTAAGGGTATTGCTATTTTGGCAATTGAATTTCATCCCACAAGAAAATATATGTTTTGGCGAACACTATTATACTTTGCCAGCCACAGCTGAAACCACTGATTTATGATATTGCTATTTTGGCAATTGAATTTCACCCCAGAACAAAATATACCCTTTTACTGACAGATTAACACTTGTCCTGCAACAGCTGGGACACCAGATTCAGGGTATTGCAATTTTGGCAATTGAATTTCACCCCAGAACAAAATATATAATTTGCAGGACACAATGAAACTTGGCCAGTCAAGCTTAAACCACTGATTTATAATATTGCTATTTTGGCAATTGAATTTCACCCTAGAACAAAATATACCCTGTTACGGACAGATTTAAACTAGGCCTGCAACAGCTGGAAGACCAGATTCAGGGTATTGCTATTTTGGCAATTGAATTTCACCCCAGAACATAATATACCCTTTTAATGACAGATTAAAACTTGGCCTGCAACAGCTGGGACACCAGATTAAGGGTATTGCTATTTTGGCAATTGTAATTTCACCCCAGAACAAAATATATGTTTTGGCGGACACTATCATACTTTGCCAGCCACAGCTGAAACCACTGATTTATGGTATTGTTATTTTGGCAATTGAATTTCACCCCAGAACAAAATATACCCTTTTAAGGACAGATTAACACTTGGCCTGCAACAGCTGGGAAATCGGATTCATGATATTGCTATTTTGGCAATTGAATTTCACCCCAGAACAAAATATACCCTTTTACGGACAGATTAACACTTGGCCTGCAACAGCTGTGACACCAGATTCAGGGTATTGCTATTTTGGTAATGGAATTTCACCCCAGAACAAAATATATGTTTTAGCGGACACTATTCTACTTTGCCAGCCACAGCAGAAAACAATGATTTATGGTATTGCTATTTTGGCAATTGAATTTCACCCCAGAACAAAATATACCCGTTTACGGACAGATTAACACTTGGCCTGCAACAGCTGGGACACCAGATTCAGGGTATTGCTATTTTGGCAATTGAATTTCACTCCAGAACAAAATATATGTTTTAGCGGACACTATTATACTTTGCCAGCCACAGCAGAAAACAATGATTTATGGTATTGTTATTTTGGCAATTGAATTTCACCCCAGAACAAAATATTCCCGTTTACGGACAGATTAACACTTGGCCTGCAACAGCTGGGACACAAGATTCAGAGTACTGCTATTTTGGCAATTGAATTTCACTCCAGAACAAAATATATAATTTGCAGGACACAATGAAACTTGGCCAGTCCAAGCTTAAACCACTGATTTATTGTATTGGTATTTTGGCAATTGAATTTCACCATAGAACAAAATATTCCCTGTTACGGACAGATTTAAACTAGGCCTGCAACAGTTGGAAGACCAGATTCAGGGTATTGCTATTTTGGCAATTGAATTTCACCCCAGTACAAAATAGATTTTTTGGCGGACACTATTATAATTTGCCAGCCACAGCTGAAACCACTGATTGATGGTATTCCTATTTTGGCAATTGAATTTCACCCCAGAACAAAATATACCCTTTTATGGACAGATTAACACTTGGCCTGCAACAGCTGGGACACCAGATTCAGGGTATTGCTATTTTGGCAATTGAATTTCACCGCAGAACAAAATATTCCCTTTTACTGACAGATTAACACGTGGCCTGCAACAGCTTGGACACCAGATTCAGGGTATTGCTATTTTGGCAATTGAATTTCACCCCAGAACAAAATATACCCTTTTACTGAAAGATTAACACTTGGCCTGCAACAGCTGGGACACCAGATTCAGGGTATTGCTATTTTGGCAATTGAATTTCACCCCAGAACAAAATATATGTTTTGGCGGACACTATCATACTTTGCCAGCCACAGCTGAAACCACTGATTTATAGTATTGCTATTTTGGTAATTGAATTTCACCCCAGATCAAAATATACCCTTTTACTGACAGATTAAAACTTGGCCTGCAACAGCTGGGACACCAGATTAAGGGTATTGCTATTTTGGCAATTTAATTTCACCCCAGAACAAAATATATGTTTTGGCGCCCACTATCATACTTTGCCAGCCACAGCTGAAACCACTGATTTATGGTATTGTTATTTTGGCAATTGAATTTCACCCCAAAACAAAATATACCCTTTATTTTAAGGACAGATTAACACTTTTCCTGCAACAGCTGGGACACCGGATTCAGAGTATTGCTATTTTGGCAATTGAATTTCACCCCAGAACAAAATATACCCTTTTACGGACAGATTAACACTTGGCCTGCAACAGCTGGGTATCAGATTAAGGGTATTGCTATTTTGGCAATTGAATTTCACCCCAGAACAAAATATATGTTTTGGTGGACACTATTATACTTTGCCAGCCACAGCTGAAACCACTGATTTATGGTATTGCTATTTTGGCAATTGAATTTCACCCCAGAACAAAATATACCATTTTACGGACAGATTAACACTTGGCCTGCAACAGCTGGGACACCAGATTAAGGGTATTGCTATTTTCGCAATTGAATTTAACCCCACAACAAAATATATGTTTTGGCGGACACTATTATACTTTGCCAGCCACAGCTGAAACCACTGACTTATGGTATTGCTATTTTGGCAATTGAATTTCACCCCAGAACAAAATATACCCTTTTACGGACAGATTAACACTTGGCCTGCAACAGCTGGGACACCAGATTCATGGTATTGCTATTTTGGCAATTGAATTTCACCCCAGAACAAAATATATAATTTGCAGGACACAATGAAACTTTTCCAGTCAAAGCTTAAACCATTGATTTATAGTATTGCTATTTTGGCAATTGAATTTCACCCTTGAACAAAATATAACCTTTTACGGACAGATTTAAACTAGGCCTGCAACAGCTGGAAGACCAGATTCAGGGTATTGCTATTTTGGCAATTGAATTTCACCCCAGAACAAAATATACCATTTTACGGACAGATTAACACTTGGCCTGCAACAGCTGGGACACCAGATTAAGGGTATTGCTATTTTCGCAATTGAATTTAACCCCACAACAAAATATATGTTTTGGCGGACACTATTATACTTTGCCAGCCACAGCTGAAACCACTGAATTATGATATTGCTATTTTGGCAATTGAATTTCACCCCAGAACAAAATATACCCTTTTACGGACAGCTTAACACTTGGCCTGCAACAGCTGGGACACCAGATTCAGGGTATTGCTATTTTGGCAATTGAATTTCACCCCAGAACAAAATATATAATTTGCAGGACACAATGAAACTTTTCCAGTCAAAGCTTAAACCATTGATTTATAGTATTGCTATTTTGGCAATTGAATTTCACCCTTGAACAAAATATAACCTTTTACGGACAGATTTAAACTAGGCCTGCAACAGCTGGAAGACCAGATTCAGGGTATTGCTATGTTGGCAATTGAATGTCATCCCAGAACATAATATACCCTTTTACTGACAGATTAAAACTTGGCCTGCAACAGCTGGGACACCAGATTAAGGGTATTGCTATTTTGGCAATTGTAATTTCACCCCAGAACAAAATATATGTTTTGGCGGACACTATCATACTTTGCCAGCCACAGCTGAAACCACTGATTTATGGTATTGTTATTTTGGCAATTGAATTTCACCCCAGAACAAAATATACCCTTTTACGGACAGATTAACACTTGGCCTGCAACAGCTGGGACACCAGATTCAGGGTATTGCTATTTTGGCAATTGAATTTCACCCCAGAACAAAATATATGTTTTAGCGGACACTATTAATACTTGGCCAGCCACAGCTGAAACCACTGATTTATGGTATTGCTATTTTGGCAATTGAATTTCACCCCAGAACAAAATATACCCTTTTACGGACAGATTAACACTTGGCCTGCAACAGCTGGGACACCAGATTCAGGGTATTGCTATTTTGGCAATTGAATTTCACCCCAGAACAAAATATATGTTTTAGCGGACACTATTATACTTTGCCAGCCACAGCTGAAACCACTGATTTATGGTATTGCTATTTTGGCAATTGAATTTCACCCCAGAACAAAATATACCCTTTTACGGACAGATTAACACTTGGCCTGCAACAGCTGGGACACCAGATTCAGGGTATTGCTATTTTGGCAATGGAATTTCACCCCAGAACAAAATATATGTTTTAGCGGACACTATTATACTTTGCCAGCCACAGCTGAAACACAATGATTTATGGTATTGCTATTTTGGCAATTGAATTTCACCCCAGAACAAAATATACCCGTTTACGGACAGATTAACACTTGGCCTGCAACAGCTGGGACACCAGATTCAGGGTATTGCTATTTTGGCAATTGAATTTCACTCCAGAACAAAATATATAATTTGCAGGACACAATGAAACTTGGCCAGTCCAAGCTGAAACCACTGATTTATTGTATTGCTATTTTGGCAATTGAATTTCACCCTAGAACAAAATATACCCTGTTACGGACAGATTTAAACTAGGCCTGCAACAGCTGGAAGACCAGATTCAGGGTATTGCTATTTTGGCAATTGAATTTCACCCCAGAACAAAATATACGTTTTACGGACAGATGTAATACTTGGCCTGCAACAGCTGGGACACCAGATTCAGGGTATTGCTATTTTGGCAATTGAATTTCACCCCAGAACAAAATATATGTTTTAGCGGACACTATTATAATTTGCCAGCCACAGCTGAAACCACTGATTGATGGTATTCCTATTTTGGCAATTGAATTTCACCCCAGAACAAAATATACCCTTTTATGGACAGATTAACACTTGGCCTGCAACAGCTGGGACACCAGATTCAGGGTATTGCTATTTTGGCAATTGAATTTCACCGCAGAACAAAATATTCCCTTTTACTGACAGATTAACACGTGGCCTGCAACAGCTTGGACACCAGATTCAGGGTATTGCTATTTTGGCAATTGAATTTTACCCTAGAACAAAATATACCCTTTTACTGAAAGATTAACACTTGGCCTGCAACAGCTGGGACACCAGATTCAGGGTATTGCTATTTTGGCAATTGAATTTCACCCCAGAACAAAATATATGTTTTGGCGGACACTATCATACTTTGCCAGCCACAGCTGAAACCACTGATTTATAGTATTGCTATTTTGGCAATTGAATTTCACCCCAGATCAAAATATACCCTTTTACTGACAGATTAAAACTTGGCCTGCAACAGCTGGGACACCAGATTAAGGGTATTGCTATTTTGGCAATTTAATTTCACCCCAGAACAAAATATATGTTTTGGCGCCCACTATCATACTTTGCCAGCCACAGCTGAAACCACTGATTTATGGTATTGTTATTTTGGCAATTGAATTTCACCCCAAAACAAAATATACCCTTTATTTTAATGACAGATTAACACTTTTCCTGCAACAGCTGGGACACCGGATTCAGAGTATTGCTATTTTGGCAATTGAATTTCACCCCAGAACAAAATATACCCTTTTACGGACAGCTTAACACTTGGCCTGCAACAGCTGGGACACCAGATTCAGGGTATTGCTATTTTGGCAATTGAATTTCACCCCAGAACAAAATATATAATTTGCAGGACACAATGAAACTTTTCCAGTCAAAGCTTAAACCAACAAAATATAACCTTTTACGGACAGATTTAAACTAGGCCTGCAACAGCTGGAAGACCAGATTCAGGGTATTGCTATGTTGGCAATTGAATGTCATCCCAGAACATAATATACCCTTTTACTGACAGATTAAAACTTGGCCTGCAACAGCTGGGACACCAGATTAAGGGTATTGCTATTTTGGCAATTGTAATTTCACCCCAGAACAAAATATATGTTTTGCTGGACACTATCATACTTTGCCAGCCACAGCTGAAACCACTGATTTATGGTATTGTTATTTTGGCAATTGAATTTCACCCCAGAACAAAATATACCCTTTTAAGGACAGATTAACACTTGGCCTGCAACAGCTGGGAAATCGGATTCATGATATTGCTATTTTGGCAATTGAATTTCACCCCAGAACAAAATATACCCTTTTACGGACAGATTAACACTTGGCCTGCAACAGCTGGGACACCAGATTCAGGGTATTGCTATTTTGGTAATGGAATTTCACCCCAGAACAAAATATATGTTTTAGCGGACACTATTATACTTTGCCAGCCACAGCAGAAAACAATGATTTATGGTATTGCTAGTTTGGCAATTGAATTTCACCACAGAACAAAATATACCTTTTTACGGACAGATTATCACTTCGCCTGCAAAATCTGGGACACCAGATTCAGAGTATTGCTATTTTGGCAATTGAATTTCACCCCAGAACAAAATATATGTTTTAGCGGACACAATGAATACTTTGCCAGCCACAGCTGAAACCACTGATTTATGGTATTGCTATTTTGGCAATTGAATTTCACCCCAGAACAAAATATACCCTTTTACGGACAGATTTAACACTTGGCCTGCAACAGCTGGGACACCAGATTCAGGGTATTGCTATTTTGGCAATTGAATTTCACCCCAGAACAAAATATATATTTTGCAGGACACTATTATAACTTGGCCAGCCACAGCTGAAACCACTGATTTATGGTATTGCTATTTTGGCAATTGAATTTCACCCCAGAACAAAATATACCCTTTTACGGACATATTAAACTTGGCCTGCAACAGCTGGGAAACCAGATTCAGGGTATTGCTATTTTGGCAATTGAATTTCACCCCAGAACAAAATATACCCTTTTACGGACACGATTAACACTTGGCCAGCAACAGCTGGGACACCAGATTCAGGGTATTGCTATTTTGGCAATTGAATTTCACCCCAGAACAAAATATATGTTTTAGCGGACACTATTATACTTTGCCAGCCACAGCTAGGAAACCATGATTTATGGTATTGCTATTTTGGCAATTGAATTTCACCCCAGAACAAAATATACCCTTTACGGACAGATTAACACTTGGCCTGCAACAGCTGGGACACCAGATTCAGGGTATTGCTATTTTGGCAATTGAATTTCACCCCAGAACAAAATATATGATTTGCAGGACACAATGAAACTTGGCCAGTCCAAGCTGAAACCACTGATTTATAGTATTGCTATTTTGGCAATTGAATTTCACCCTAGAACAAAATATACCCTTTTACGGACAGATTTAAACTAGGCCTGCAACAGCTGGAAGACCAGATTCAGGGTATTGCTATTTTGGCAATTGAATTTCACCCCAGAACAAAATATATGTTTTGAAGGACACTATTATAATTTGCCAGCCACAGCTGAAACCACTGATTTATGGTATTGCTATTTTGGCAATTGAATTTCACCCCAGAACAAAATATACCCTTTTACGGACAGATTAACACTTGGCCTGCAACAGCTGGGACACCAGATTCAGGGTATTGCTATTTTGGCAATTGAATTTCACCCCAGAACAAAATATATGTTTTGCAGGACACTATTATACTTTGCCAGCCACAGCTGAAACCACTGATTTATGGTATTGCTATTTTGGCAATTGAATTTCACCCCAGAACAAAATATACCCTTTTACGGACAGATTAACACTTGGCCTGCAACAGCTGGGACACCAGATTCAGGGTATTGCTATTTTGGCAATTGAATTTCACCCCAGAACAAAATATATATTTTGGCGGACACTATTATAATTTGCCAGCCACAGCTGAAACCACTGATTTATGGTATTGCTATTTTGGCAATTGAATTTCACCCCAGAACAAAATATACCTTTTACGGACAGATTATACACTTGGCCTGCAACAGCTGGGACACCAGATTCAGGGTATTGCTATTTTGGCAATTGAATTTCACCCCAGAACAAAATATATGTTTTGGCGGACACTATTATACTTTGCCAGCCACAGCTGAAACCACTGATTTATGGTATTGCTATTTTGGCAATTGAATTTCACCCCAGAACAAAATATACCCTTTACGGACAGATTAACACTTGGCCTGCAACAGCTGGGACACCAGATTCAGGGTATTGCTATTTTGGCAATTGAATTTCACCCCAGAACAAAATATACCCTTTACAGACAAATTAACACTTGGCCTGCAACAGCTGGGACACCAGATTAAGGGTATTGCTATTTTGGCAGTTGAATTTCACCCCACAACAAAATATATGTTTTGGCGGACACTATTATACTTTGCCAGCCACAGCTGAAACCACTGATTTATGGTATTGTTATTTTGGCAATTGAATTTCACCCCAGAACAAAATATACCCTTTTACGGACAGATTAACACTTGGCCTGCAACAGCTGGGACACCAGATTCAGGGTATTGCTATTTTGGCAATTGAATTTCACCCCAGAACAAAATATACCCTTTTACGGACAGATTATCACTTCGCCTGCAACAGCTGGGACACCAGATTAAGGGTATTGCTATTTTGGCAATTGAATTTCACCCCACAACAAAATATATGTTTTGGCGGACACTATTATACTTTGCCAGCCACAGCTGAAACCACTGATTTATGGTATTGCTATTTTGGCAATTGAATTTCACCCTAGAACAAAATATACCCTTTACGGACAGATTAAACTTGGCCTGCAACAGCTGGGACACCAGATTCAGGTATTGCTATTTTGGCAATTGAATTTCACCCCAGAACAAAATATACCCTTTTACGGACAGATTAACACTTGGCCTGCAACAGCTGGGACACCAGATTAGGGTATTGCTATTTTGGCAATTGAATTTCACCCCAGAACAAAATATATGTTTTGGCGGACACTATTATACTTTGCCAGCCACAGCTGAAACCACTGATTTATGGTATTGCAATTTTGGCAATTGAATTTAACCCCAGAACAAAATATACCCTTTTACGGACAGATTAACACTTGGCCTGCAACAGCTGGGACACTAGATTCAGGGTATTGCTATTTTGGCAATTGAATTTCACCCCAGAACAAAATATATAATTTGCAGGACACAATGAAACTTGGCCAGTCAAAGCTTAAACCACTGATTTATAGTATTGCTATTTTGGCAATTGAATTTCACCCTAGAACAAAATATACCCTGTTACGGACAGATTTAAACTAGGCTTGCAACAGCTGGAAGTCCAGATGAAGGGTATTGTTATTTTGGCAATTGAATTTCACCCCAGAACATAGTATACCCTTTTACGGACAGATTAAAACTTGGCCTGCAACAGCTGGGACACCAGATTAAGGGTATTGCTATTTTGGCAATTGAATTTCACCCCAGAACAAAATATATGTTTTCCGGACACTATTATACTTTGCCAGCCAAAGCTTAAACCACTGATTTATGGTATTGCTATTTTGGCAATTGAATTTCACTCCAGAACAAAATATACCCTTTCACTGACAGATTAACACTTGGCCTGCAACAGCTGGGAAACCAGATTCAGGGTACTGCTATTTTAGCAATTGAATTTCACCCCAGAAAAAAATATACCCTTTTACGGACAGATTAACACTTGGCCTGCAACAGCTGGGACACCAGATTAAGGCTATTGCTATTTTGGCAATTGAATTTCACCCCAGAACAAAATATATGATTTGGCGGACACTATTAAACTTGTCCAGCCACAGCTGAAACCACTGATTTATGGTATTGCTATTTTGGCAATTGATTTTCACGCCAGAACAAAATATACCCTTTTACGGACAGATTAACACTTGGCCTACAACAGCTGGGTCCAGATTAAGGGTATTGCTAGTTTAACAATTGAATTTAACCCCAGAACAAAATATATTTTTTGGCGGACACTATTATACTTTGCCAGCCACAGCTGAAACCACTGATTTATGGTATTGCTATTTTGGCAATTGAATTTCACCCCAGAACAAAATATACCCTTTTATGGACAGATTAACACTTGGCCTGTTACAGCTGGGACACCAGATTCAGGGTATTGCTATTTTGGCGATTGAATTTCACCCCAGAACAAAATATACCCTTTTACTGACAGATTAACACTTGGTCTGCAACAGCTGGGACACCAGATTAAGGGTATTGCTATTTTGGCAATTGAATTTCACCCCAGAACAAAATATATGTTTTGGTGGACACTATTAAACTTGGCCAGCCACAACTGAAACCACTGATTTATGGTATTGCTTTTTTGGCAATTGAATTTCACTCCAGAACAAAATATAACTTTTTACTGACAGATTAAAACTTGGCCTGCAACAGCTGGGACACAAGATTAAGGGTATTGCTATTTTGGCAATTGAATTTCACCCCAGAACAAAATATATGTTTTGGCGGACACTATCATACTTTGCCAACCACAGCTGAAACCACTGATTTATAGTATTGCTATTTTGGTAATTGAATTTCTCCCCAGAACAAAATCTACCCTTTTACGGACAGACTAAGACTTGACCTGAGACAGCTGGGACACCGGATTAAGGGTATTGCTATTTTGGCAATTGAATTTCACCCCAGAACAAAATATACCCTTTTACGGACAGATTAACACTTGGCCTGCAACAGCTGGGGCACCAGATTCAGAGTACTGCTATTTTGGCAATTGAATTTCACCCCAGAACAAAATATACCCTTTTACGGACAGATTATCACTTCGCCTGCAACAGCTGGGACAACAGATTAAGGGTATTGCTATTTTGGCAATTGAATTTCACCCCACAAGAATATGTTTTGGCGAACACTATTATACTTTGCCAGCCACAGCTGAAACCACTGATTTATGATATTGCTATTTTGGCAATTGAATTTCACCCCAGAACAAAATATACCCTTTTACTGATAGATTAACATTTGGCCTGCAACAGCTGGGACACCAGATTCAGGGTATTGCAATTTTGGCAATTGAATTTCACCCCAGAACAAAATATATAATTTGCAGGACACAATGAAACTTGGCCAGTCAAAGCTTAAACCACTGATTTATAATATTGCTATTTTGGCAATTGAATTTCACACTAGAACAAAATATACCCTGTTACGGACAGATTTAAACTAGGCCTGTAACAGCTGGAAGACCAGATTCAGGGTATTGCTATTTTGGCAATTGAATTTCACCCCAGAACATAATATACCCTTTTACTGACAGATTAAAACTTGGCCTGCAACAGCTGGGACACCAGATTAAGGGTATTGCTATTTTGGCAATTGAATTTCACCCCAGAACAAAATATATGTTTTGGCGGACACTATCATACTTTGCCAGCCACAGCTGAAACCACTGATTTATGGTATTGTTATTTTGGCAATTGAATTTCACCCCAGAACAAAATATACCCTTTTACGGACAGATTAACACTTGGCCTGCAACAGCTGGGACACAAGATTCAGAGTACTGCTATTTTGGCAATTGAATTTCACCCCAGAACAAAATATATAATTTGCAGGACACAATGAAACTTGGCCAGTCCAAGCATAAACCACTGATTTATAGTATTGCTATTTTGGCAATTGAATTTCACCCTAGAACAAAATATACTCTGTTACGGACAGATTTAAACTAGGCCTGCAACAGTTGGAAGACCAGATTCAGGGTATTGCTATTTTGGCAATTGAATTTCACCCCAGAACAAAATATATTTTTTGGAGGACACTATTATAATTTGCCAGCCACAGCTGAAACCACTGATTTATGGTATTCCTATTTTGGCAATTGAATTTCACCCCAGAACAAAATATACCCTTTTATGGACAGATTAACACTTGGCCTGCAACAGCTGGGAAACCGGATTCAGGATATTGCTATTTTGGCAATTGAATTTCACCCCAGAACAAAATATTCCCTTTTACTGACAGATTAACACGTGGCCTGCAACAGCTGGGACACCAGATTCAGGGTATTGCTATTTTGGCAATTGAATTTCACCCCAGAACAAAATATACCCTTTTACTGAAAGATTAACACTTGGCCTGCAACAGCTTGGACACCAGATTCAGGGTATTGCTATTTTGGCAATTGAATTTCACCCCAGAACAAAATATATGTTTTGGCGGACACTATCATACTTTGCAAGCCACAGCTGAAACCACAGATTTATAGTATTGCTATTTTGGTAATTGAATTTAACCCCAGAACAAAATATACCCTTTTACTGACAGATTAAAACTTGGCCTGCAACAGCTGGGACACCAGATTAAGGGTATTGCTATTTTGGCAATTGAATTTCACCCCAGAACAAAATATATGTTTTGGCGGACACTATCATACTTTGCCAGCCACAGCTGAAACCACTGATTTATGGTATTGTTATTTTGGCAATTGAATTTCACCCCAGAACAAAATATACCCTTTATTTTAAGGACAGATTAACACTTTTCCTGCAACAGCTGGGACACCGGATTCAGGGTATTGCTATTTTGGCAATTGAATTTTACCCTAGAACAAAATATACCCTTTTACGGAAAGATTAACACTTGGCCTGCAACAGCTGGGTACCAGATTAAGGGTATTGCTATTTAGGCAATTGAATTTCACCCCAGAACAAAATATATGTTTTGGTGGACAATATTAAACTTTGCCAGCCACAGCTGAAACCACTGATTTATGGTATTGCTATTTTGGCAATTGAATTTCACCCCAGAACAAAATATACCATTTTACGGACAGATTAACACTTGGCCTGCAACAGCTGGGACACCATATTCAGGGTATGTCTATTTTGGCAATTGAATTTCACCCCACAACAAAATATATGTTTTGGCGGACACTATTATACTTTGCCAGCCACAGCTGAAACCACTGACTTATGGTATTGCTATTTTGGCAATTGAATTTCACCCCAGAACAAAATATACCCTTTTACTGACAGATTAAAACTTGGCCTGCAACAGCTGGGACACCAGATTAAGGGTATTGCTATTTTGTCAATTGAATTTCACCCCAGAACAAAATATATGTTTTGGCGGACACTATCATACTTTGCCAGCCACAGCTGAAACCACTGATTTATGGTATTGTTATTTTGGCAATTGAATTTCACCCCAGAACAAAATATACCCTTTATTTTAAGGACAGATTAACACTTTTCCTGCAACAGCTGGGACACCGGATTCAGGGTATTGCTATTTTGGCAATTGAATTTCACACCAGAACAAAATATACCCTTTTACGGACAGATTAACACTTGGCCTGCAACAGCTGGGTACCAGATTCAGGGTATTGCTATTTTGGCAATTTAATTTCACCCCATAACACAATATATAATTTGCAGGACACAATGAAACTTGGCCAGTCAAAGCTTAAACCACTGATTTATAGTATTGCTATTTTGGCAATTGAATTTAACCCTAGAACAAAATATATCCTGTTACGGACAGATTTAAACTATGCCTGCAACAGCTGGAAGACCAGATTCAGGGTATTGCTATTTTGGCAATTGAATTTCCCCCCAGAACAAAATATACCCTTTTACAGACAGACTAACACTTGGCCTGCAACAGCTGGGACACCAGATTCAGGGTACTGCTATTTTGGCAATTGAATTTCACCCCAGAACAAAATATACCCTTTTACGGACAGTTTATCACTTCGCCTGCAACAGCTGGGACAACAGATTAAGGGTATTGCTATTTTGGCAATTGAATTTCACCCCATAAGAAAATATATGTTTTGGCGGACACTATTATACTTTGCCAGCCACAGCTGAAACCACTGATTTATGGTATTGCTATTTTGGCAATTGAATTTAACCCCAGAACATAATATACCCTTTTACGGACAGATTACCACTTGGCCTGCAACAGCTGGGAAACCAGATTCAGGGTACTGCTATTTTGGCAATTGAATTTAACCCCAGAACAAAATATACCCTTTTACGGACAGATTATCAATTCGCCTGCAACAGCTGGTACACCAGATTAAGGGTATTGCTATTTTGGCAATTGATTTTCACCCTACAACAAAATATATGTTTTGGTGGACACTATTATACTTTAACAGCCACAGCTGAAACCACAGATTTATGGTATTGCTATTTTGGCAATTGAATTTCACCCCAGAACAAAATATACCCTTTTACGGACAGATTAACACTTGGCCTTTAACAGCTGGGACACCAGATTCAGGGTATTGCTATTTTGGCAATTGAATTTCACCCCACAAAAAATATATGTGTTTGCGGACACTATGACACTTGGCCAACCACAGCTGAAACCACTGATTTATGGTATTGCTATTTTGGCAAATTAAATTTCACCCCAGAACAAAATATACCCTTTTAAGGACAGATTAACACTTTGCCTGCAACAGCTAGGACACCAGATTCAGGTTATTCTTATTTTGGCAATTAAATTTCACCCCAGAACAAAATATACCCTTTTACTGAAAGATTAAAACTTGGCCTGCAACAGCTGGGACACCAGATTAAGGGTATTGCTATTTTGGCAATTGAATTTCAACCAAGAACAAAATATATGTTTTCCGGACACTATTATACTTTACCAGCCAAAGCTTAAACCACTGATTTATGATATTGCTATTTTAGCAATTGAATTTCACCCCAGAACAAAATATTCCCTTTTACAGACAGATTATCATTTCGCCTGCAACAGCTGTGACACCAGATTCAGGGTACTGCTATTTTGGCAATTGAATTTCACCCCAGAACAAAATATACCCTTTTACGGACAGATTAACACTTGGCCTGCAACAGCTGTGCCACCAGATTAAGGGTATTGCTAGTTTGGCAATTGAATTTCATCCCAGAACAAAATATATTTTTTGGCGGACACTATTATACTTTCCCAGCCACAGCTGAAACCACTGATTTATGGTATTCCTATTTTGGCAATTGAATTTCACCCCAGAACAAAATATACCCTTTTATGGACAGATTAACACTTGGCCTGAGATAGCTGGGACAGCTGGCAATTGAATTTCACCCCAGAACAAAATATACCCTTTTACGGACAGATTAACACTTGGCCTGCAACAGCTGGGACACCAGATTCAGGGAAATGCTAATTTGGCAATTGAATTTCACCCCAGAACAAAATATACCCTTTTACGGACAGATTAACACTTGGCCTGAGATAGCTGGGACACCGGATTCAGGGTATTGCTATTTTGGCAATTGATTTTAAACCCAGAACAAAATATACCCTTTTACGGACAGATTAACACTTGGCCTGCAACAGCTGAGACACCAGATTCAGGGTATTACTATTTTGGCAATTGAATTTCACCCCAGAACAAAATATATAATTTGCAGGACGCAATGAAACTTGGCCAGTCAAAGCTTAAACCACTGATTTATAGTATTGCTTTTTTGGCAATTGAATTTCACCCTAGAACAAAATATACCCTGTTACGGACAGATTTAAACAAGCCCTGCAACAGCTGGTAGTCCATATTAAGGTTATTGTTATTTTGGCAATTGAATTTAACCCCAGAACATAATATACCCTTTTACGGACAGATTACCACTTGGCCTGCAACAGCTGGGACACCAGATTCAGGGTACTGCTATTTTGGCAATTGAATTTAACCCCAGAACAAAATATACCCTTTTACGGACAGATTATCAATTCGCCTGCAACAGCTGGTACACCAGATTAAGGGTATTGCTATTTTGGCAATTGATTTTCACCCTAGAACAAAATATATGTTTTGGTGGACACTATTATACTTTGCCAGCCACAGCTGAAACCACTAGATTTATGGTATTGCTATTTTGGCAATTGAATTTCACCCCAGAACAAAATATACCCTTTTACGGACAGATTAACACTTGGCCTGCAACAGCTGGGACACCAGATTCAGGGTATTGCTATTTTGGCAATTGAATTTCACCCCAGAACAAAATATACCCTTTACTGACAGATTAACACTTGGCCTGCAACAGCTGGGACACCAGATTCAGGGTATTGCTATTTTGGCAATTGAATTTAACCCCAGAACAAAATATATGTTTTGGCGGACACTATCATACTTTGCCAGCCACAGCTGAAACCACTGATTTATAGTATTACTATTTTGGTAATTGAATTTCACCCCAGAACAAAATATACCCTTTTACGGACAGATTTAAACTAGGCCTGCAACAGCTGGAAGACCAGATTCACGGTATTGCTATTTTGGCAATTGAATTTCACCCCAGAACAAAATATACCCTTTTACAGACAGATTAACACTTGGCCTGCAACAGCTGGGACACCAGATAAAGAGTATTGCTATTTTGGCAATTGAATTTCACCCCAAAACCAAATATATGTTTCTGCGGACACTATGAAACTTGGCCAGCCACAGCTGAAACCACTGATTTATGGTATTGCTATTTTGGCAATTGAATTTCACCCCAGAACAAAATATACCCTTTTACTGACAGATTAAAACTTGGCCTGCAACAGCTGGGACACCAGATTAAGGGTATTGCTATTTTGGCAATTGAATTTCACCCCAGGACAAAATATATGTTTTGGCGGACACTATCATACTTTGCCAGCCACAGCTGAAACCACTGATTTATGGTATTGTGATTTTGGCAATTGAATTTCATCCCAGAACAAAATTTACCCTTTTATGGACAGATTAACACTTGGCCTGCAACAGCTGGGACACCGGATTCATTGTATTGCAATTTTGGCAATTGAATTTCACCCCAGAACAAAATATACCCTTTTACGGACAGATTAACACTTGGCCTGCAACAGCTGGGACACCAGATTCAGGGTATTGCTATTTTGGCAATTGAATTTAACCCCAGAACAAAATATATGTTTTGGCGGACACTATTATACTTTGCCAGCCACAGCTGAAACCACTGATTTATGGTATTGCTATTTTGGCAATTGAATTTCACACCAGAACAAAATATACTCTTTTACGGACAGATTAACACTTGGCCTGCAACAGCTGGGACACCAGATTCAGGGTATTGCTATTTTGGCAATTGAATTTCACCCCAGAACAAAATATATAATTTGCAGGACACAATGAAACTTGGCCAGTCAAAGCTTAAACCACTGATTTATAGTATTGCTATTTTGGCAATTGAATTTCACCCTAGAACAAAATATACCCTGTTACGGACAGATTTAAACTAGGCCTGCAACAGCTGGAAGACCAGATTCAGGGTATTGCTATTTTGGCAATTGAATTTCACCCCAGAACAAAATATACCCTTTTACGGACAGATTAACACTTGGCCTGCAACAGCTGGGACACCAGATTCAGGGTACTGCTATTTTGGCAATTGAATTTCAACCCAGAACAAAATATACCCTTTGCGGACACGATTATCACTTTGCCAGCAACAGCTGAGACACACAGATTTATGGTATTGCTATTTTGGCAATTGAATTTCACCCCAGAACAAAATATACCGTTTTACGGACAGTATTATACACTTGGCCTGCAACAGCTGGAACCACCAGATTTAGGGTATTGCTATTTTGGCAATTGAATTTCACCCCAGAACAAAATATACCCTTTTACGGACAGATTAACACTTGGCCTGCAACAGCTGGGACACCAGATTAAGAGTATTGCTATTTTGGCAATTGAATTTCACCCCAGAACAAAATATATGTTTTTGCGGACACTATTATACTTTGCCAGCCACAGCTGAAACCACTGATTTATGGTATTGCTATTTTGGCAATTGAATTTCACCCCAGAACAAAATATACCCTTTTACTGGACAGATTAACACTTGGCCTGCAACAGCTGGGACACCAGATTCAGGGTATTGCTATTTTGGCAATTGAATTTCACCCCAGAACAAAATATATGTTTTGGCGGACACTATTATACTTTGCCAGCCACAGCTGAAACCACTGATTTATGGTATTGCTATTTTGGCAATTGAATTTCACCCCAGAACAAAATATACCCTTTTACGGACAGATTAACACTTGGCCTGCAACAGCTGGGACACCAGATTCAGGGTATTGCTATTTTGGCAATTGAATTTCACCCCAGAACAAAATATACCCTTTTACGGACAGATTAACACTTGGCCTGCAACAGCTGGGACACCAGATTCAGGGTATTGCTATTTTGGCAATTGAATTTCACCCCAGAACAAAATATATGTTTTGGCGGACACTATTATACTTTGCCAGCCACAGCTGAAACCACTGATTTATGGTATTGCTATTTTGGCAATTGAATTTCACCCCAGAACAAAATATACCCTTTTACGGACAGATTAACACTTGGCCTGCAACAGCTGGGACACCAGATTCAGGGTATTGCTATTTTGGCAATTGAATTTCACCCCAGAACAAAATATACCCTTTTACGGACAGATTAACACTTGGCCTGCAACAGCTGGGACACCAGATTAAGAGTATTGCTATTTTGGCAATTGAATTTCACCCCAGAACAAAATATATCTTTTGGCGGACAGCTATTATACTTGGCCTGCAACAGCTGAAGACCACTGATTTATGGTATTGCTATTTTGGCAATTGAATTTCACCCCAGAACAAAATATACCCTTTTACGGACAGATTATACACTTGGCCTGCAACAGCTGGGACACCAGATTCAGGGTATTGCTATTTTGGCAATTGAATTTCACCCCAGAACAAAATATATCCTTTTACGGACAGATTATCACTTGGCCAGCCACAGCTGGGACCACTAGATTCATGGTATTGCTATTTTGGCAATTGAATTTCACCCCAGAACAAAATATACCCTTTTACGGACAGATTAACACTTGGCCTGCAACAGCTGGGACACCAGATTCAGGGTATTGCTATTTTGGCAATTGAATTTCACCCCAGAACAAAATATATGTTTTGGCGGACACTATTATACTTTGCCAGCCACAGCTGAAACCACTGATTTATGGTATTGCTATTTTGGCAATTGAATTTCACCCCAGAACAAAATATACCCTTTTATGGACAGATTAACACTTGGCCTGCAACAGCTGGGACACCAGATTCAGGGTATTGCTATTTTGGCAATTGAATTTCACCCCAGAACAAAATATACCCTTTTACGGACAGATTATCACTTGGCCTGCAACAGCTGGGACACCAGATTCAGGGTATTGCTATTTTGGCAATTGAATTTCACCCCAGAACAAAATATATGTTTTGGCGGACACTATCATACTTTGCCAGCCACAGCTGAAACCACTGATTTATGGTATTGCTATTTTGGCAATTGAATTTCACCCCAGAACAAAATATACCCTTTTACGGACAGATTAACACTTGGCCTGCAACAGCTGGGACACCAGATTCAGGGTATTGCTATTTTGGCAATTGAATTTCACCCCAGAACAAAATATATATTTTGCAGGACACTATGAAACTTGGCCAGTCACAGCTGAAACCACTGATTTATAGTATTGCTATTTTGGCAATTGAATTTCACCCTAGAACAAAATATACCCTGTTACGGACAGATTTAACACTTGGCCTGCAACAGCTGGAAGACCAGATTCAGGGTATTGCTATTTTGGCAATTGAATTTCACCCCAGAACAAAATATACCCTTTTACGGACAGATTAACACTTGGCCTGCAACAGCTGGGACACCAGATTCAGGGTATTGCTATTTTGGCAATTGAATTTCACCCCAGAACAAAATATATCCTTTGACGGACACGATTAACACTTGGCCTGCAACAGCTGGGACCACCAGATTCAGGGTATTGCTATTTTGGCAATTGAATTTCACCCCAGAACAAAATATACCCTTTTACGGACAGATTAACACTTGGCCTGCAACAGCTGGGACACCAGATTCAGGGTATTGCTATTTTGGCAATTGAATTTCACCCCAGAACAAAATATATGTTTTGGCGGACACTATTATACTTTGCCAGCCACAGCTGAAACCACTGATTTATGGTATTGCTATTTTGGCAATTGAATTTCACCCCAGAACAAAATATACCCTTTTACGGACAGATTAACACTTGGCCTGCAACAGCTGGGACACCAGATTCAGGGTATTGCTATTTTGGCAATTGAATTTCACCCCAGAACAAAATATACCCTTTTACGGACAGATTAACACTTGGCCTGCAACAGCTGGGACACCAGATTCAGGGTATTGCTATTTTGGCAATTGAATTTCACCCCAGAACAAAATATATGTTTTACGGACACTATTAAACTTGGCCAGCCACAGCTGAAACACTAGATTCATGGTATTGCTATTTTGGCAATTGAATTTCACCCCAGAACAAAATATATAATTTGCAGGACACAATGAAACTTGGCCAGTCAAAGCTTAAACCACTGATTTATAGTATTGCTATTTTGGCAATTGAATTTCACACTAGAACAAAATATACCCTGTTACGGACAGATTTAAACTAGGCCTGCAACAGCTGGAAGACCAGATTCAGGGTATTGCTATTTTGGCAATTGAATTTCACCCCAGAACAAAATATACTCTGTTACGGACAGATTAACACTTGGCCTGCAACAGCTGGGACAGCAGATTCAGGGTTCTGCTATTTTGGCAATTGATTTTCACCCCAGAACAAAATATACCCTTTTACGGACAGATTATCACTTGGCCTGCAACAGCTGGGACACCAGATTCAGGTTACTGCTATTTTGGCAATTGAATTTCACCCCAGAACAAAATATACCCATTTACGGACAGATTAACACTTGGCCTGCAACAGCTGGGACACCAGATTAAGGGTATTGCTAGTTTGGCAATTGAATTTCACCCCAGAACAAAATATATGTTTTGGCGGACACTATTATACTTTGCCAGCCACAGCTGAAACCACTGATTTATGGTATTGCTATTTTGGCAATTGAATTTCACCCCAGAACAAAATATACCCTTTTATGGACAGATTAACACTTGGCCTGCAACAGCTGGGACACCAGATTCAGGGTATTGCTATTTTGGCAATTGAATTTCACCCCAGAACAAAATATACCCTTTTACTGACAGATTATCACTTGGCCTGCAACAGCTGGGACACCAGATTCAGGGTATTGCTATTTTGGCAATTGAATTTCACCCAGAACAAAATATATGTTTTGGCGGACACTATCATACTTTGCCAGCCACAGCTGAAACTACTGATTGATAGTATTGCTATTTTGGCAATTGAATTTCACCCCAGAACAAAATATATAATTTGCAGGACACGATGAAACTTGGCCAGTCAAAGCTTAATCCACTGATTTATAGTATTGCTATTTTGGCAATTGAATTTCACCCTATGACAAAATATACCCTGTTACGGACAGATTTAAACTAGGACTGCAACAGCTGGAAGACCAGATTCAGGGTATTGCTATTTTGGCAATTGAATTTCACCCCAGAACAAAATATACCCTTTTAAGGACAGATTATCACTTCGCCTGCAACAGCTGGGACAACAGATTAGGTTATTGCTATTCTGGCAATTGAATTTCACCAAACAACAAAATATATGTTTTGGCGGACACTATCATACTTTGCCAGCCACAGCTGAAACCACTGATTTATGGTATTGCTATTTTGGCAATTGAATTTCACCCCAGAACAAAATATACCCTTTTACGGACAGATTAACACTTGGCCTGCAACAGCTGGGACACCAGATTCAGGGTATTGCTATTTTGGCAATTAAATTTCACCCCAGAACAAAATATATAATTTTCAGGACACAATGAAACTTGGCCAGTCAAAGCTTAAACCACTGATTTATAGTATTGCTATTTTGGCAATTGAATTTCACCCTAGAACAAAATATACCATGTTACGGACAGATTTAAACTAGGCCTGCAACAGCTGGAAGACCAGATTCATGGTATTGCTATTTTGGCAATTGAATTTCACCCCAGAACAAAATATACCCTTTTACGGACAGTTTAACACTTGGCCTGCAACAGCTGGGACAGCAGATTCAGGGTACTGCTATTTTGGCAATTGATTTTCACCCCAGAACAAAATATACCCTTTTACAGACAGATTATCACTTTGCCTGCAACAGCTGGGACACCAGATTCAGGGTACAGCTATTTTGGAAATTGAATTTCACCCAGAACAAAATATACCCTTTTAGGACAGATTAACACTTGGCCTGCAACACCTGGGGCACCAGATTAAGGGTATTGCTAGTTTGGCAATTGAATTTCACCCCAGAACAAAATATATTTTTGGCGGACACTATTATACTTTGCCAGCCACAGCTGAAACCACTGATTTATGGTATTGTTATTTTGGCAATTGAATTTCACCCCAGAACAAAATATACCCTTTTATGGAAAGATTAACACTTGGCCTGCAACACCTGGGGCACCAGATTAAGGGTATTGCTAGTTTGGCAATTGAATTTCACCCCAGAACAAAATATATGTTTTGGCGGACACTATCATACTTTGCCAGCCACAGCTGAAACTACTGATTTATAGTATTGCTATTTTAGTAATTGAATTTCACCCCAGAACAAAATATACCCTTTTACCGACAGATTCAGGGTATTGCTATTTTGGCAAATTAATTTAACCCCAGAACAAAATATACTCTTTTACGGACAGATTAACACTTGGCCTGCAACAGCTGAGACACCAGATTCAGGGTATTGCTATTTTGGCAATTGAATTTCACCCCAGAACAAAATATATAATTTGCAGGACACAATGAAACTTGGCCAGTCAAAGCTTAAACCACTGATTTATAGTATTTCTATTTTGGCAATTGAATTTCACCCTAGAACAAAATATATGTTTTCCGGACACTATTATACTTTGCCAGCCAAAGCTTAAATAACTGATTTATGGTATTGTTATTTTGGCAATTGAATTTCACCCCAGAACAAAATATAACCTTTTACAGACAGATTAACACTTGGCCTGCAACAGCTGGAACACCAGATTCAGGGTACTGCTATTTTAGCAATTGAATTTCACACCAGAACAAAATATATGTTTTGGCGGACACTATCATACTTTGCCAGCCACAGCTGAAACCACTGATTTATGGTATTGTTATTTTGGCAATTGAACTTCACCCCAGAACAAAATATACCCTTTTACGGACAGATTAACACTTGGCCTGCAACAGCTGGGACACCAGATTCAGGGTACTGCTATTTTAGCAATTGAATTTCACCCCAGAACAAAATATACCCTTTTACGGACAGATTAACACTTGGCCTGCAACAGCTGGGACACCAGATTAAGGGTATTGCTAGTTTGGCAATTGAATTTAACTCCAGAACAAAATATATTTTTTGGCGGACACTATTATACTTTGCCAGCCACAGCTGAAACCACTGATTTATGGTATTGCTATTTTGGCAATTGAATTTCACCCCAGAACAAAATATACCCTTTGATGGACAGATTAACACTTGGCCTGCAACAGCTGGGACACCAGATTCAGGGTATTGCTATTTTGGCGATTGAATTTCACCCCAGAACAAAATATACCCTTTTATGGACAGATTAACACTTGGCCTGCAACAGCTGGGACACCAGATTCAGGGTATTGCTATTTTGGCAATTGAATTTCACCCCAGAACAAAATATATAATTTGCAGGACACAATGAAACTTGGCCAGTCAAAGCTTAATCCACTGATTTATAGTATTGCTATTTTGGCAATTGAATTTCACCCTATGACAAAATATACCCTGTTACGGACAGATTTAAACTAGGCCTGCAACAGCTGGAAGACCAGATTCAGGGTATTGCTATTTTGGCAATTGAATTTCACCCCAGAACAAAATATACCCTTTTACGGACAGATTATCACTTCGCCTGCAACAGCTTGGACAACAGATTAAGGGTATTGCTATTCTGGCAATTGAATTTCACCACACAACAAAATATATGTTTTGGCGGACACTATCATACTTTGCCAGCCACAGCTGAAACCACTGATTTATGGTATTGATATTTTGGCAATTGAATTTCACCCCAGAACAAAATATACCCTTTTACGGACAGATTAACACTTGGCCTGCAACAGCTGGAAGACCAGATTCAGGGTATTGCTATTTTGGCAATTGAATTTAACCCCAGAACAAAATATATAATTTGCAGGACACAATGAAACTTGGCCAGTCAAAGCTTAAACCACTGATTTATAGTATTGCTATTTTGGCAATTGAATTTCACCCCAGAACAAAATATACCCTTTTACGGACAGTTTAACACTTGGCCTGCAACAGCTGGGACAGCAGATTCAGGGTATTGCTATTTTGGCAATTGAATTTCACCCCAGGACAAAATATACCCTTTTACGGACAGTTTAACACTTGGCCTGCAACAGCTGGGACAGCAGATTCAGGGTACTGCTATTTTGGCAATTGATTTTCACCCCAGAACAAAATATACCCTTTTACAGACAGATTATCACTTCGCCTGCAACAGCTGGGACACCAGATTCAGGGTACAGCTATTTTGGCAATTGAATTTCACCCCAGAACAAAATATACCCTTTTTAGGACAGATTAACACTTGGCCTGCAACACCTGGGGCACCAGATTAAGGGTATTGCTAGTTTGGCAATTGAATTTCACCCCAGAACAAAATATATTTTTTGGCGGACACTATTATACTTTGCCAGCCACAGCTGAAACCACTGATTTATGGTATTCCGATTTTGGCAATTGAATTTCACCCCAGAACAAAATATACCCTTTTATGGAAAGATTAACACTTGGTCTGCAACAGCTGGGACACCAGATTCAGGGTATTGCTATTTTGGCAATTGAATTTCACCCCAGAACAAAATATATGTTTTGGCGGACACTATCATACTTTGCCAGCCACAGCTGAAACCACTGATTTATGGTATTGTTATTTTGGCAATTGAACTTCACCCCAGAACAAAATATACCCTTTTACGGACAGATTAACACTTGGCCTGCAACAGCTGGGACACCAGATTCAGGGTACTGCTATTTTAGCAATTGAATTTCACCCCAGAACAAAATATACCCTTTTACGGACAGATTAACACTTGGCCTGCAACAGCTGTGACACCAGATTAAGGGTATTGCTAGTTTGGCAATTGAATTTAACCCCAGAACAAAATATATTTTTTGGCGGACACTATTATACTTTGCCAGCCACAGCTGAAACCACTGATTTATGGTATTGCTATTTTGGCAATTGAATTTCACCCCAGAACAAAATATACCCTTTTACGGACAGATTAACACTTGGCATGCAGCAGCTGGGACACCAGATTCAGGGTATTGCTATTTTGGCAATTGAATTTCACCACAGAACAAAATATATGTTTTGGCGGACACTATCATACTTTGTCAGCCACAGCTGAAACCACTGACTTATAGTATTGCTATTTTGGTAATTGAATTTCACCCCAGAATGAAATATACCCTTTTACGGACAGATTAACACTTGGCCTGAGACACCTGGGGCATCGGATTCAAGGTATTGCTATTTTGGAAATAGAATTTCACCCCAGAACAAAATATACCCTTTTATGGACAGTTTACCACTTGGCCTGCAACAGCTGGGACACCAGATTAAGGGTATTGCTAGTTTGGCATTTGAATTTCACCCCAGAACAAAATATATTTTTTGGCGGACAATATTATACTTTGCCAGCCACAGCTGAAACCACTGATTTATGGTATTGCTATTTTGGCAATTGAATTTCACCCCAGAACAAAATATACCCTTTTATGGACAGTTTACCACTTGGCCTGCAACAGCTGGGACACCAGATTCCGGGTATTGCTATTTTGGCGATTGAATTTCACCCCAGAACAAAATATACCCATTTACTGACAGATTAACACTTGGCCTGCAACAGCTGGGACACCAGATTCAGGGTATTGCTATTTTGGCAATTGAATTTCACCCCAGAACAAAATATATGTTTTGGCGGACACTATCATACTTTGCCAGCCACATCTGAAACCACTGATGTATGGAATTGCTATTTTGGCAATTGAATTTCACCCCAGAACAAAATATACCCTTTTACGGACAGATTAACACTTGGCCTGCAACAGCTGGGACACCAGATTCAGGGTATTGCTATTTTGGCAATTGAATTTCTCCAAAGAACAAAATATATGTTTTCCGGACACTATTATACTTTGCCAGCCAAAGCCTAAACCACTGATTTATAGTATTGCTATTTTGGCAATTGAATTTCACCCTAGAACAAAATATACCCTGTTACGGACAGATTTAAACTAGGCCTGAAACAGCTGGAAGACCAGATTCAGTGTATTGCTATTTTTGCAATTGAATTTCACCCCAGAACAAAATATACCCTTTTACGGACAGATTAAAACTTGGCCTGCAACAGCTGGGACACCAGATTAAGGGTATTGCTATTTTGGCAATTGAATTTCACCCCAGAACAAAATATATGTTTTGGCGAACACTATCATACTTTGCCAGCCACAGCTGAAACCACTGATTTATGGTATTGTGATTTTGGCAATTGAATTACACCCCAGAACTAAATATACCCTTTTACGGACAGATTATCACTTCGCCTGCAACAGCTGGGACACCAGATTAAGGGTATTGCTATTTTGGCAATTGAATTTCACCCCACAACAAAATATATGTTTTGGCGGACACTATCATACTTTGCCAGCCACAGCTGAATCCACTGATTTATGGTATTGCTATTTTGGCAATTGAATTTCACCCCAGAACAAAATATACCCTTTTACGGACAGATTAACACTTGGCCTGCAACAGCTGGGACACCAGATTCAGGGTAATGCTATTTTGGCAATTGAATTTCACCACAGAACAAAATATACCCTTTTACAGACAAATTATTACTTCGCCTGCAACAGCTGGGACAACAGATTAAGGGTATTGCTATTTTGGCAATTGAATTTCACCCCACAACAAAATATATGTTTTGGCGGACACTATTATACTTTGCCAGCCACAGCTGAAACCACTGATTTATGGTATTGCTATTTTGGCAATTGAATTTAACCCCAGAACAAAATATACCCTTTTATGGACAGTTTAACACGTGGCCTGCAACAGCTGGGACACCAGATTCCGGGTATTGCTATTTTGGCGATTGAATTTAACCCCAGAACAAAATATACCCTTTACTGACAGATTAACAATTGGCCTGCAACAGCTGGGACACCAGATTCAGGGTATTGCTATTTTGGCAATTGAATTTCACCCCAGAACAAAATATATATTTTGGCGGACACTATCATACTTTGTCAGCCACAGCTGAAACCACTGATTGATGGTATTGCTATTTTGGCAATTTAATTTCACCCCAGAACAAAATATACCCTTTTACAGACAGATTAACACTTGTCCTGCAACAGCTGGGACACCAGATTCATGGTATTTGTATTTTGGCAATTGAATTTCACCCCAGAACAAAATATATGTTTTGGCGGACACTATCATACTTTGCCAGCCACAGCTGAAACCACTGATTTATAGTATTGCTATTTTGGTAATTGAATTTCACCCCAGAACAAAATATACCCTTTTACCGACAGATTAACACTTGGCCTGAGACAGCTGGGATACCGGATTCAGGGTATTGCTATTTTGGCAATTGAATTTAACCCCAGAACAAAATATACCCTTTTACTGACAGATTAAAACTTGTCCTGTAACAGCTGGGACACCAGATTAAGGGTATTGCTATTTTGGCAATTGAATTTAACCCCAGAACAAAATAAATGTTTTGGCGGACACTATCATACTTTGCCAGCCACAGCTGAAACCACTGATTTATGGTATTGCAATTTTGGCAATTGAATTTCACCCAAGAACAAAATATAGCCTTTTACGGACAGATTAATTCTTGGCCTGCAACAGCTGGGACACCAGATTCAGGGTATTGCTATTTTGGCAATTGAATTTCACCCCAGAACAAAATATATAATTTGCAGGACACAATGAAACTTGGCCAGTCAAAGCTTAAACCACTGATTTATAGTATTGCTATTTTGGCAATTGAATTTAACCCTAGAACAAAATATACCCTGTTACGGACAGATTTAAACTAGGCCTGCAACAGCTGGAAGACCAGATTCAGGGTATTGCTATTTTGGCAATTGAATTTCATTTTTTGGCAATTGAATTTCACCCCAGAACAAAATATACCCTTTTACAGACAGATTAACACCTGGCCTGCAACTGCTGGGACACCTGATTCAGGGTACTGCTATTTTGGCAATTGAATTTAACCCCAGAACAAAATATACCTTTTTACGGACAGATTAACACTTGGCCTGCAACAGCTGGGACATCAGATTAAGGGTATTGCTATTTTGTCAATTGAATTTCACCCTAGAACAAAATATATTTTTTGGCGGACACTATTATACTTTGCCAGCCACAGCTTAAACCACTGATTTATGGTATTGCTATTTTGGCAATTGAATTTCACCCCAGAACAAAATATACCCTTTTATGGACAGATTAACACTTGGCCTGCAACAGCTGGGACACAAGATTCAGGGTATTGCTATTTTGGCGATTGAATTTCACCCCAGAACAAAATATACCCTTTTACTGACAGATTAACACTTGGCCTGCAACAGCTGGGACACCAGATTCAGGGAATTGCTATTTTGGCAATTCAATTTCACCCTAGAACAAAATATATGTTTTGGCGGACACTATCATACTTTGCCAGCAACAGCTGAAACCACTGATTTATAGTATTGCTATTTTGGTAATTGAATTTCACCCCAGAACAAAATATACCCTTTTACAGACAGATTAACACTTGGCCTGAGACAGCTGGGACACCGGATTCAGGGTATTGCTATTTTGGCAATTGAATTTCACCCCAGAACAATATATACCCTTTTACGGACAGATTAACACTTGGCCTGCAACAGCTGGGACACCAGATTAAGGGTATTTCTATTTTGGCAATTGAATTTCACCCCAGAACAAAATATATGTTTTGGCGGATACTATCATACTTTGCCAGCCACAGCTGAAACCACTGATTTATAGTATTGCTATTTTGGCAATTGAATTTCACCCCAGAACAAAATATACCCTTTTACTGACAGATTTAAACTTGGCCTGTAACAGCTGGGACACCAGATTAAGGGTATTGCTATTTTGGCAATTGAATTTCACCCCAGAACAAAATATTTAATTTGCAGGACACAATGAAACTTGGCCAGTCAAAGCTTAAACCACTGATTTATAGTATTGCTATTTTGGCTATAGAATTTCACCCTAGAACAAAATATACCCTGTTATGGACAGATTTAAACTAGGCCTGCAACAGCTGGAATACCAGATTCAGGGTATTGCTATTTTGGCAATTTAATTTCACCCCAGAACAAAATATACCCTTTTACAGACAGATTAACACTTGGCCTGCAACAGCTGGGACACCAGATTCAGGGTACTGCTATTTTGGCAATTTAATTTCACCCCAGAACAAAATATACCCTTTTACGGACAGATTATCACTTCGCCTGCAACAGCTGGGACACCAGATTCAGGGTATTGCTATTTTGGCAATTGAATTTCACCCCACAACAAAATATATGTTTTGGAGGACACTACTATACTTTGCCAGCCACAGCTGAATCCACTGATTTATGGTATTGCTATTTTGGCAATTGAATTTCACCCCAGAACAAAATATACCCTTTTACGGACAGATTAACACTTGGCCTGCAACAGCTGGGACACCAGATTCAGGGTACTGCTATTTTGGCAATTGAATTTCACCCCAGAACAAAATATACCCTTTTACGGACAGATTAACACTTGGCCTGCAACTGTTGGGACACCAGATTAAGGGTATTGCTAGTTTGGCAATTGAATTTCACCCCAGAACAAAATATACCCTTTTATTGACAGAATAACACTTGGCCTGCAACAGCTGGTACACCAGATTCAGGGCATTGCTATTTTGGCAATTTAATTTCACCCCACAACAAAATATATGTTTTGGCAGGCACTATCATACTTTGCTAGCCAAAGCTTAAACCACTGATTTATGGTATTGCTATTTTGGCAATTTAATTTCACCCCAGAACAAAATATACCCTTGTACGGACAGATTAACACTTGGCCTGCAACAGCTGGGACACCAGATTAAGGGTAATGCTATTTTGGCAATTGAATTTCACCACAGAACAAAGTATACCCTTTTACGGACAGATTAACACTTGGCCTGCAACAGCTGGGACACCAGATTAAGGGTATTGCTATTTTGGCAATTGAATTTCACCCCACAATAAAATATATGTTTTGCCGGATACTATTATAGTTTGCCAGCCACAGCTGAAACCACTGATTTATGGTATTGCTATTTTGGCAATTGAATTTCACCCCAGAACAAAATATACCCTTTTACGGACAGATTAACACTTGGCCTGCAACAGCTGGGACACCAGATTCAGGGTACTGCTATTTTGGCAATTGAATTTCACCACAGAACAAAATATACCCTTCTACGGACAGATTAACAATTGGCCTGCAACAGCTGGGACACCAGATTAAGGGTATTGCTAGTTTGGCAATTGAATTTCACCCCAGAACAAAATATATTTTTTGGCGGACAATATTATACTTTGCCAGCCACAGCTGAAACCACTGATTTATGGTATTGCTATTTTGGCTATTGAATTTCACCCCAGAACAAAATATACCCTTTTATGGACAGTTTAACACTTGGCCTGCAACAGCTGGGACACCAGATTCCGGGTATTGCTATTTTGGCGATTGAATTTCACCCCAGAACAAAATATACCCTTTACTGACAGATTAACACTTGGCCTGCAACAGCTTGGACACCAGATTAAGGGTATTGCTTTTTTGGCAATTGAATTTCACCCCAGAACAAAATATATGTTTTGGCGGACACTATCATACTTTGCCAGCCACAGCTGAAACCACTGATCTATGGTATTGCTATTTTGGCAATTGAATTTCACCCCAGAACAAAATATACCCTTTTACGGACAGATTAACACTTGGCCTGCAACAGCTGGGACACCAGATTCAGGGTATTGCTATTTTGGCAATTGAATTTCACCCCACAAAAAATATATGTTTTGGCGGAAACTATTATACTTTGCCAGCCACAGCTGAAACCACTGATTTATGGTATTGCTCTTTTGGTAATTGAATTTCTCCCCAGAACAAAATCTACCCTTTTACGGACAGACTAAGTCTTGGCCTGAGACAGCTGGGACACCGGATTCAGGGTATTGCTATTTTGGCAATTGAATTTCACCCCAGAACAAAATATACCCTTTTACGGACAGATTAACACTTGGCCTGCAACAGCTGGGACACCAGATTAAGAGTATTGCTATTTTGGCAATTGAATTTCACCCCAAAACCAAATATATGTTTCTGCGGACACTATGAAACTTGCCCAGCCACAGCTGAAACCACTGATTTATGGTATTGCTATTTTGGCAATTGAATTTCATCCCAGAACAAAATTTACCCTTTTATGGACAGATTAACACTTGGCCTGCAACAGCTGGGACACCGGATTCAGGGTATTGCTATTTTGGCAATTGAATTTCACCCCAGAACAAAATATACCCTTTTACGGACAGATTAACACTTGGCCTGCAACAGCTGGGACACCAGATTCAGGGTATTGCTATTTTGGCAATTGAATTTAACCCCAAAACAAAATATATGTTTTGGCGGACACTATTATACTTTGCCAGCCACAGCTGAAACCACTGATTTATGGTATTGCTATTTTGGCAATTGAATTTCACACCAGAACAAAATATACTCTTTTACGTACAGATTAACCCTTGGCCTGCAACAGCTGGGACACCAGATTCAGGGTATTGCTATTTTGGCAATTGAATTTCACCCCAGAACAAAATAAATAATTTGCAGGACACAATGAAACTTGGCCAGTCAAAGCTTAAACCACTGATTTATAGTATTGCTATTTTGGCAATTGAATTTAACCCTAGAACAAAATATACCCTGTTACGGATAGATTTAAACTAGGCCTGCAACAGCTGGAAGACCAGATTCAGGGTATTGCTATTTTGGCAATTGAATTTCACCCCAGAACAAAATATACCCTTTTATGGATAGATTAACACTTGGCCTGCAACAGCTGGGACACCAGATTCAGGGTACTGCTATTTTGGCAATTGAATTTCAACCCAGAACAAAACATACCCTTTTACGGACAGATTATCACTTCGCCTGCAACAGCTGGGACAACAGATTAAGGGTATTGCTATTTTGGCAATTGAATTTCACCACACAACAAAATATATGTTTTGGCGGACACTATTATACTTTGCCAGCCACAGCTGAAACCACTGATTTATGGTATTGATATTTTGGCAATTGAATTTCACCCCAGAACAAAATGTACCTTTTACGGACAGATTAACACTTGGCCTGCAACAGCTGGGACACCAGATTCAGGGTACTGCTATTTTGGCAATTGAATTTCAACCCAGAACAAAATATATAATTTGCAGGACACAATGAAACTTGGCCAGTCAAAGCTTAAACCACTGATTTATAGTAATGCTATTTTGGCAATTGAATTTCACACTAGAACAAAATATACCATGTTACGGACAGATTTAAACTAGGCCTGCAACAGCTGGAAGACAAGATTCAGGGTATTGCTATTTTGGCAATTGAATTTCACCCAAGAACAAAATATACTCTGTTACGGACAGTTTAACACTTGGCCTGCAACAGCTGGGACAGCAGATTCAGGGTACTGCTATTTTGGCAATAGATTTTCACCCCAGAACAAAATATACCCTTTTACAGACAGATTATCACTTCGCCTGCAACAGCTGGGACACCAGATTCAGGGTACAGCTATTTTGGCAATTGAATTTCACCCCAGAACAAAATATACCCATTTACGGACAGATTAACACTTGGCCTGCAACAGCTGGGGCACCAGATTAAGGGTATTGCTAGTTTGGCAATTGAATTTCACCACTGAACAAAATATATTTTTTGGCGGACACTATTATACTTTGCCAGCTAAAGCTGTAACCACTGATTTATGGTATTCCTATTTTGGCAATTGAATTTCACCCCAGAACAAAATATACCCTTTTATGGAAAGATTAACACTTGGCCTGCAACAGCTGGGACACCAGATTCAGGGTATTGCTATTTTGGCAATTGAATTTCACCCCAGAACAAAATATACCCTTTTACTGATAGATTTTTACGTGGCCTGCAACAGCTGGGACACCAGATTAAGGGTATTGCTATTTTGGCAATTGAATTTCACCCAGAACAAAATATATGTTTTGGCGGACATTATCATACTTTGCCAGCCACAGCTGAAACTACTGATTGACAGTATTGCTATTTTGGCAATTGAATTTCACCCCAGAACAAAATATATAATTTGCAGGACACGATGAAACTTGGCCAGTCAAAGCTTAATCCACTGATTTATAGTATTGCTATTTTGGCAATTGAATTTCACCCTATGACAAAATATACCCTGTTACGGACAGATTTAAACTAGGCCTGCAACAGCTGGAAGACCAGATTCAGGGTATTGCTATTTTGGCAATTGAATTTCACCCCAGAACAAAATATACCCTTTTACGGACAGATTATCACTTCGCCTGCAACAGCTGGGACAACAGATTAAGGGTATTGCTATTCTGGCAATTGAAATTCACCACACAACAAAATATATGTTTTGTCTGACACTATCATACTTTGCCAGCCACAGCTGAAACCACTGATTTATGGTATTGCTATTTTGGCAATTGAATTTCACCCCAGAACAAAATATACCCTTTTACGGACAGATTAACATTTGGCCTGCAACAGCTGGGACACCAGATTCAGGGTATTGCTATTTTGGCAATTGAATTTCACCCCAGAACAAAATATATAATTTGCAGGACACAATGAAACTTGGCCAGTCAAAGCTTAAACCACTGATTTATAGTATTGCTATTTTGGCAATTGAATTTCACCCTAGAACAAAATATACCATGTTACGGACAGATTTAAACTAGGCCTGCAACAGCTGGAAGACCAGATTCATGGTATTGCTATTTTGGCAATTGAATTTCACCCCAGAACAAAATATACCCTTTTACGGACAGTTTAACACTTGGCCTGCAACAGCTGGGACAGCAGATTCAGGGTACTGCTATTTTGGCAATTGATTTTCACCCCAGAACAAAATATACCCTTTTACAGACAGATTATCACTTTGCCTGCAACAGCTGGGACACCAGATTCAGGGTATTGCTATTTTGGCAATTGAATTTCACCCAGAACAAAATATATGTTTTGACGGACACTATCATACTTTGCCAGCCACAGCTGGAACACTATTGATTGATAGTATTGCTATTTTGGCAATTGAATTTCACCCCAGAACAAAATATATAATTTGCAGGACACTATGAAACTTGGCCAGTCAAAGCTTAATCCACTGATTTATAGTATTGCTATTTTGGCAATTGAATTTCACCCTATGACAAAATATACCCTGTTACGGACAGATTTAAACTAGGCCTGCAACAGCTGGAAGACCAGATTCAGGGTATTGCTATTTTGGCAATTGAATTTCACCCCAGAACAAAATATACCCTTTACGGACAGATTATCACTTCGCCTGCAACAGCTGGGACAACAGATTAAGGGTATTGCTATTCTGGCAATTGAAATTCACCACACAACAAAATATATGTTTTGTCGGACACTATCATACTTTGCCAGCCACAGCTGAAACCACTGATTTATGGTATTGCTATTTTGGCAATTGAATTTCACCCCAGAACAAAATATACCCTTTTACGGACAGATTAACACTTGGCCTGCAACAGCTGGGACACCAGATTCAGGGTATTGCTATTTTGGCAATTAAATTTCACCCCAGAACAAAATATATAATTTTCAGGACACAATGAAACTTGGCCAGTCAAAGCTTAAACCACTGATTTATAGTATTGCTATTTTGGCAATTGAATTTCACCCTAGAACAAAATATACCATGTTAAGGACAGATTTAAACTAGGCCTGCAACAGCTGGAAGACCAGATTCATGGAATTGCTATTTTGGCAATTGAATTTCACCCCAGAACAAAATATACCCTTTTACGGACAGTTTAACACTTGGCCTGCAACAGCTGCGACAGCAGATTCAGGGTACTGCTATTTTGGCAATTGATTTTCACCCCAGAACAAAATATACCCTTTTACAGACAGATTATCACTTCGCCTGCAACAGCTGGGACACCAGATTCATGGTACAGCTATTTTGGCAATTGAATTTCACCCCAGAACAAAATATACCCTTTTAGGACAGATTAACACTTGGCCTGCAACACCTGGGGCACCAGATTAAGGGTATTGCTAGTTTGGCAATTGAATTTCACCCCAGAACAAAATATATTTTTTGGCGGACACTATTATACTTTGCCAGCCACAGCTGAAACCACTGATTTATGGTATTCCGATTTTGGCAATTGAATTTCACCCCAGAACAAAATATTCCCTTTTATGGAAAGATTAACACTTGGTCTGCAACAGCTGGGACACCAGATTCAGGGTATTGCTATTTTGGCAATTGAATTTCACCCCAGAACAAAATATATGTTTTGGCGGACACTATCATACTTGGCCAGCCACAGCTGAAACTACTGATTTATAGTATT